>CAUYPK010017294.1:0-17399 GCA_963574355.1 Loris lydekkerianus
CCCAAATATTTCATCTTTTTTGGCACTACTGTGAATGGAATAGAGTCTTTAACTATTTTTTCAGCTTGACTATTGTTGGCATATATAAAGGCTACTGATTTATAAATGTCGATTTTGTAACCTGAGACGCTGCTGTATTCCGTGATTACTTCTAAGAGTTTTGTAGTAGAATCCCTGGTGTTTTCCAGATATACAATCATATCATCTGCAAAGAGCGAAAGTTTGATCTCTTTTGACCCTATATGGATACCTTTGATCACCTTTTCTTCCCTAATTGTGATGGCTAAAACTTCCATCACAATGTTAAAGAGAAGTGGAGACAATGGGCAGCCTTGTCTGGTTCCTGATCTGAGTGGAAATGATTTCAATTTAACTCCATTCAATACAATATTGGCTGTGTGTTTGCTGTAGATAGCCTCTATCAGTTTAAGAAATGTCCTTTCTATACCAATTTTCTTAAGTGTTCTGATCATGAAGGGATGCTGGATATTATCAAAAGCTTTTTCTACATCAATTGAGAGAATCATATGGTCTTGGTTTTTTAATTTGTTTATACTTATACAATATACTTTACGTATATTGAACCTGCCTTGAGACCCTGGGAGAAAACCAACTTGGTCATGATGTATAATTTGTTTATGTGTTGCTGGATTCTGTTTGTTAGGATCTTGTTGAATATTTTTGCTTCTATATTCATTAGTGATATAGGTCTGTAATTTTCTTTTCTTGTTGGGTCTTTCCCTGGTTTGGGGATCAGGTTGATGTTTGCTTTATAGAACGTGTTGTGTAGTCTTCGTTCTTTTTCTATATTTTGAAAAAGGTTGAGTAATAAAGGTACTAGTTCCTCTTTAAATGTTTGGTAGAATTCTGATGTAAAGCCATCTGGTTCTGGGCTTTTTAGGAAGATTTTGTATAGTTAATGCTATTTCAGAACTTAATATATGCCTGTTCAACATTTTACTTCATCATGGCTAAGTCTAGAAAGGTGGCGTGCTTCCAAGTATTAGTCTATTTCCTTCAGATTTTTGTATTACTGAGAATAGAGTTTCTGCTAATGTTCATTAAGGATTTTTTGAATTTCTGGGGAGTCTATTGTTATTTTGTATTTATTATTTCTGATTGATGAAATTAGAGATTTTACTCTGTTTTTCCTGGTTAGGTTAGCCAAAGGTTTATCTATTTTATTGACCTTTTCAAAAAAACAACTTTTTGATTTATTAATCTGTTATATAATTCTTTTATTTTCAATTTCATGTAATTCTGCTCTAATTTGGTTATTTTTTTTCTTCTGGGTTTGGGATTGGAATGTTCTTCCTTCTCCAGTTGCTTGAGATGTCCAATTAAGTTGTTAACTTTCTCTCTTTCCATTTTCTTGAGGAAGGTTTACAGTGCTATGAATTTACCTCTTAGGACTGCCTTTGCAGTATCCAAGAGGTTCTGATAATTTGTGTCTTCATTGTCATTTTGTTCTAAAAATTTGGCAATTTCCTTCTTAATCTCATGTCTGACACAGTTATCATTCAGAATAAGGTTATTTAACTTCCATCTTTTTGTATGAGAATGCAGGTTCCTGTTGTTACTGAATTCAAGTTTTATTTCATGGTGGTCTGAGAAGATGCCAAGAATAATTTCTATTTCTTTAAATTTACTGAGGTTAGACTTGTGACCTAAGATGTAATTGATTTTGGAGTATGTTTTATGGGCTGATGAGAAGTTTGTGTATTCAGTTTTGTTGGGATGAAATGTTCTGTAGATGTCTGCTAAATCCAAATGTTGGAGGGTTAGGTTTAAATCTAAAATTTCTTTGCTCAGCTTCTTATTGGAGGATCTATCCAACACTGCCAAAGGAGTGTTGAAATCTCTGACTATTATGGAGCTGGAGGAAATCAAGTTGCTCATGTCTGTTATAGTTTCTCTTTTAAATTGAAGTGCTTTCTGGTTGGGTGCATAAATATTAATAATGGAAATCTCATCATATTGAGTATTACCCTTAACAAATATGAAGTGCCCATTCTTATCCTTTCTTACTTTTGTTGATTTAAAGCCTGTTGTGTCTACAAATATAATTGCAACACCTGCTTTTTTCTGATTACCATTTGCCTTGTATGCAACAAATATCTGGCCTGAGTTTTGGTATCCAGTCAGCCAACCTGTGCCTCTCTAGAGAATATTGATAAGTCTGGTAAAATTTGGAGTATTGAGTTTTTTGAAAGTCCAGTGGACATTTTTAATTCTTTTGCCACTGTGGAAGTTGGAGTTTGATCAAAAGTTTCTGAGTGAGCTTACTTTTATGGACGAGGATAGGGCTGGTCATTATGGAGGATAGGTCTGAGAATATCCTAAAGAGCTGGTTTGATTATGGCAAATTTCTTCAACATATGAATGTAATTAAGGTATTTAATTGATCCATCATAAATGAAACTCAGAGTAGCTGGATACAGGATCTGAGGTTGAAAGTTGTTTTTTTTTTTAGGAGATTAAAAGTCAATGACCATGCTCTTCTGGCTTGAAAAGTTTCAGCAGAGAGATCTGCAATCATTCTAATATTCTTCCCTTTGTAGGTAATGGATTTCTTACATCTGGCTGCTTTCAGAATTTTCTCTTTCATATTAACTTTAGTGAAGTTAATTATGATATGCCTGGGGGATATTTGGGTTGAGTCATGCTGGTGTTCTGAAACTGTCTACTATCTGAATTTCAGAATCTCTTGGCATGTATGGACAATCCTCTTTTATAATTTTATGGAGAAGATCATCTGTGCCTTGCGAAGCCACTTCATCACTTTTAGGGATTCCAATGAGGTGGATATTAGCCTTCTTTGAATTATCCCAGAGATCTCTGAGAGAATGATCTGTTTTTGCTCTCCATTTGTCTTCCTCTTTGAGAGTTTGGGAGCATTCAAAGGCTTTGTCTTCAACATCAGAATTTTTTTCTTCTCCTTGCTCCATTCTGTTACTGAGGGATTCTACTGTATTTTTCAGATCTTGGAGGGCTGCAAATTCTTGCTTCAGTGCATCAAAATCTTTGGTGGTTTTGTTTTTAAGTTTGTTAAATTCTTGAGACAACTTTTGAATTTCTCCTCGAATTTCTAATTCCAAATTTTCCTCCATTCTCTTAATCTTGTTTGCAATTCAAATTCTGAATTCGATTTCTGACATCTCAGCCAGCTGTTTATGAATGGGATCTTGAGTTACATCTGCCATATTTTTCCTCAGGGGGGTTGATCTACTCTGGTTATTCATGTTACCAGAGATTTTCCGCTGATTCTGCCCCATAATTATTTTACACCATTTGACTTTTCCCCTGGAGCTTTGCTGAGGATTCATACAGTGCTATGGCCTGAGAAACTGGGACCTGTTTGGTGTGGTGTGGCTAAGAGGCTCTGTCTTCTTTTCAGCTGGACCCTGTCTGCCCGTAGTGAAACAGTTACTCTGGGTTGAAGTCTCAGCTGTGGAGAAATACCAGCAGCTAAGTCACTCCACCTCCCACAGGCAACAATTGGAGAAGGAAAATCAGACCTTCCTACAACCACACACCCAGGGCACCACTTGAATAGTTCTCAGGCGATTGGCTCAGTTTAAAATGTCCAAGTCAGTTGTGTCAGTCAGTGCCTGTCTCAGGTGGGAGATTTAAAAGTTCTCTTGCAACTCGGTTGCAGGGGTCTGCTGGCAACTCAAATATGACTTGCTCTGGTGCTCTGTGAAGTCAGAAGGACCCACCCAGCAAATAGATTAGTCTAGGAAGGTTGGTGCCTCCTTCCCCACCTTGCACCTGTGTCACACCCAGTCACTGATAACCCCACAGAGCTGTGACCCAGTTGCCTCCAATGAGTAGATACCCCAGGGGTTTGCACCTGTCTGAATCACAAGGAAATGTATATCTGCTCAGCCAGGCCACTGCGCTCTACCTCTGTCCATCAGGGGGAGGTGAGGCCTGACAACCTCACATGCTTGATGGAGGCTGGGGGGTGTTCACTCAGTTGCAGCCCTGTCCCTGATTGATGTTACTGACAGAACAGAACACCTTTGTGGGAATTCTTTCTGTCCCTGCTAAATTCCCCTGCAGAACAGAAGCTGTTTTGAGTTCCCAGAACCTGTGTCTCAGGCCCTGCCTGTGCTGCTGTATGATCTCAGCTGTTTGTATTCACAGCCTGGTTACCTGTCAGATCCATCCTCTGCCTGCCCTCCTTTGTTTAAGCTGATGGTCCCTTTGGGGCTGGGTGTGTCTTAGGCTTAGTAAAGTGGTCCTCTGGGTCAGCCCCACCCTGGGAATCTCTGTCTCTGCGCATGCATTTTCTAGTCCCTACTCTCCACCCAGGCTGGTACCGCTTCAGGCAAACCCTTTACTCATGGGACCTGTGTTTCCATCCCAGATCTGTTCTGTGGTGGTTGCCACCTGAGAAGATGCCCATCCTCCTCTGGTTGCCCAGAGAGACAGGGAGTGTGACTTCGGAATATCCAGGGGTGAGCCCAATTGTTGCCAAAAACAGCTGTTGCTCTGCGCCTTGGGGCACCGCTGCTCCTGCATGGTTCCCTCTCAGCTGACCAACCTCTCCTCAGTTCCATGCCACAGAATCAGCACTGACCAGCTGCAGTCCAGGCCCTGTCCACACCCCTCAAGAAATCACCCAAGAATCTGGACTCCTGGGGGAGAGGAGCCTCAGAGTGAGAGTGGAGGGGAGTGCTGGAAGCTCAGAATTGCAGGTAGAGAATACATACAGTTTTATGCCTGGCAGGACAATGCCGTGGCACCCTAGTAGGGAAAGTAGGTCCAGTTTTTATAGGTTCTCTCCTGAGGAGTATAGTGGGAGGATCTTTGAACTCTGCTCATTTGTTTGTGGGGCACTCTGAGTTGTTCTCATGGGGGAGGGGACTCCTGTCTGCTTGGTGATGAATTTTGTGCCTTTTGTTTGTATCCTTGGGGTCGCAGCTCGCCTCAGCAGGGTTGATGTACGTTCTTCAACCTTCTCTCTTGGTGCAGCTCTAATCCACCAGGTTACTTGCTAAATTTCTGTCCTTTAACTCTCCTTCTGGATAGGAGCCTCTGTGGCAAGCTGGCTTCAGTCAGCCATCTTGTATCCGCCCCCTCAAGAAAAGGGATTTAGTATGAGACAGAACCCTGGCCTTTTTTTTGGTGGTTTTGTCTGATGGGGTCTGTTTAATTGCACCCTGCTGAGAACCAACTGATTATTGAACAATGCAGCTGAGTCACACACTGGCTAAGAAGGTCATGTGTGAAAAAGATCTTGAGAGGTCTGAGTTCTTTTGGCAGCCAGCCCATCATGAGCCAAGATGTGACCTGGCTGTCAGTGCAGATAATGTGCTCTTGGGGTGCATTAACAGAAGTAGAAAGCCTAGAATAAAGGAGGAGATGGCCTTACATATCCTCTTTGGGCTGGGATACACTTAGGAATCTGGTTTCCGTTTGCTAAGGGTCTGTCTCATTGTCAAACCTGAGTGTGTCCTGAGAAAGATGAGTAATAAGATAAGAAGTGTCTGGAGAACTTGTGAGATGGAGAACAAGGAAAAGGATAGGAGGTTTCCGGGAGGTGAGAAATGTCAGAATGGCCTGTGACTTTCAATCTCTGAAGGGCTGCCAGGAGAAGAGGGAGATGTTTGGGTCTGGTGTCCCCTTGCTTTTGGACAAAGTCACAAGGAGGTATATTCTTGCTCAGTTTAAGAAGATCCCAAAGTAATCTTGTAAGGTAGTGAATCCTCTGGCAACAGAGATATTCAAATAGAAACCAGCTAAAGTGAGCAATTTGGTGGAACAGCTGTGAGAACAAGTTTTGATGTTAGATCTGGGTTGAAATCCTGGCTTTTCCATCTACTAGCTATGTGAGCAAGGATAGAGACCTCTCTGGGTGTACTTTCCTTAGTGATAAAATGGAGATGGAGCTTACACTACCGGATTGTGAGGATTAAATGAGATAAATATCTAAAACTTTTAACAGTTGTTGTTACTGTTATTTTGTTTACTTATCAAGGATGAGCACACCAGGGTTTCCCTCCCACTGCATGTTTCTGGGATGCTAGAAATAAACAAGAGGCCACTGTTTTTTTCCTTTATTAGCCTCCTTTGTTCTTCACTTTGAACCAATTGCCGTTTCATTGCATTTTGTTGATAATATAATTCTAGAGAAAGCTGGCCTGGCATGATTGTTTTTTAGTGTTTCTTCCTCATTAATTTAGATCTTTTTCTTCAGCTGATGAACATTTTCGCTTAGCAGACGTTCATTAATTCTCCCCTCCCCCACTCATTCCAGCAACATAATTTAAACAGCATTAATCCGTTATTTAGTGAGAAAATGGAGTTTTATAATGAGAAATACTCAGGTTGAGAGTTCATTTTTTAAACATTTTTTTGAGATCCTAATTTAATGACGAATTACTATCATTTGTATTAGATGAAGGTTTAGGATGAGAGGGGATAATAGATGAGGCTTATGAAATTTTAGAGCTGGTCAAACTCTCTTCTGCCCCCTCCTCCCTTTTTTATAGGTAAGGACTCAGATCTCAGAGAGGTTGAGAAGGGATCTAGGTTGCTGAAGGGCAGTCAATGGCAGGGCTGCGGGGCTGTGAATCTCTTGCTGTACCAAGCTGTCTTTTGTTTGCTGTGGTTGCAGCTGTTTTGAAGTCTTTTTCCCCACTGTCTAGTCTGAGCATGGCAAGATTTTCGACTGTACTGAAACTCAACTTTTTGATCTGTAAACTGCCCATGTAGTAGTAGTAGTAGTAGTTCTAATAAGTACTAGAGATAGGATAATGTAAGTAAGACAATTACAAAATTGCTGACTCCTGGTAGTATAGTAAGACTGTTGAATTAAGGTTACTATTAATAGTCATTCTTGACCTTGTGTTTCCTGTGTGCCCAGCCTTTGCTGAGCCTCAGACCACCCTTTGAGGGAGGTGTTGTGCTGTATGTCTTTACTCTTATGAGAACTTTGGGACTTTAGTTATTTTCCCATTTCTACTTTTATTTTCCAAACCTCATCCGTTTCCTACAGGGATTAAAATGGAAAGTTCTTGGGGATCTATTTCAGAACAGCAGAGAGGCAGTTCCTGGGGAGATGCCTCCCATTCCACAGTCAGGGGTGGGGATGCTTTGTCATACAGGGTGGGGCCTGGCAGCTGTGGGAAGCAAAGGAACGCATGGTGAATCACTGGGGTGCGGGAGAGGAATTTAATCATCATACCTTATACCACTCGTTCTCAACCAGGGACAAAGTTGTTCTCTGTGGGGGACATTTGACAATATCTGAAGATATTTTTGGTTGTCATAGCTGGAGGGCATGGCTGAGTGTTTGTTTAGTGGGTAGAGACCAGGGGTGCTGCTACATACCCTGCACAGGACAGCCCCCCACAGCAAAGAAATATCTGACCAAAAATATCAAGAGTGCAGATGTTGGGATACCCTGCTTTACACTTGCCCTGTGATTTCATCTTCACAACAAAGTACAAAGTGGTAGAAAGGGAGCTGATATCTAATAAGGGTGATAGGACCTCTTTTGTGTCAGGCATTGCAGTGGGCTGAAGTTGAGAAACCAGATTTTAACCTGGTGATAATGTGATCAATTAGTAGGGGCGTCTTGGATAACTTATTGAAAAATGATTCTGAGGCTCAGCAGGAAAGAAGATCACAATCAATCAGCTCCCAGGGCTGCCAATGTCAAGCTGTGTGACACTGGGCAATCACTTAACCTCTCTGTGCCTCACAGTATTTTTCACGTCTGTAAAATACTAATGACAGTAGTATTTATGTCAGGTTGCCATGAGGATTAATTAATCTGAAGGGCTTAGGACAGTGCCTGGAGTACAGTTAGTTACCATCATCATTATTAGGAACCTAACAACCTTGCCACCTATTTACCATCCTTTTTTTTTTGTTCAAATTATATACCTAAGTAGCTAAGACGTGTAATGTACCCCATTTTTAGGATGAGAAAATTGTGTTTCATGTTGGTTAAGAGAACAGAATGTTGAACTAGTGGGTGGACTTTTATAAGGTGTCATCTTAATTCATGGAGTGTTTTCTCAACTAGCTTCATGCCTTGCCTAGCTCTGAAATGTGCGTACACATCCTCCAGGGCAGATCTTTATTGCACATTTGTATTGTTCAGGTTTGTCTTGAGCTGTGTTCTTGTTGTTAGGCAATAAAGGGCACTTTGGCATTTACTGATGGTGACTTGCCCATGAGGCTTTCAGGGAAAGAAAAAAAAAAATAACAACAACAAAAGATAGACTGCCCGAGACCAGAGGTCACAAATAGGCAGTGCACATATAGCATATTTTGTCTGCCTCTCATGATTTAAGTTTGAATTTGTGGTTAACATTTAAAAATCAAAAGACAGCATATAAAAATGTAAAGTTCCAGTGTTTTTGAAAATGTTACTATCTGTTTGCACTGGGCCCACATTACTGCATGGCAGAAATTGGCTGGGGTAGCCACTCTCCTCCCTTCAAATAACAAACTTGTGGGTGTGCCCCATTCTCACCCTGCCTCTCTGCCTTCTCAGCACTGAGACTAAGTGGAAGCCACCATCTGCTTGCTCACTCTGGGCCTGCTTCTCTTGTTCCCATGGCCTGCCCGCCCCGTAGACACTGAAGTTTGCAGCTTCTTGCACAGAGCTGACTATGCTAACCCTTTGCATGTAAAGCAGTTACACAAATGCTGACTTTTTGCTCCCTGTGAGGAAGTCAGGGCAGAGAATATTGTGCTCACTTTCCAGAAGAGGACATGGGAGCTCAAAGTTAATCATCTTGCCCGGAATAACGTAGCAATTTTAGTGCTGAGGTGGGAGTAGTGTGATAGATCCTCAAATTTTGGGTTTGGTTTCTAACAGACTATAAGAATTTAGAAACATTCTGTTTTTTTTTTTTTTTTTTTTTTTTAGGACCTTCTGATCTCACAAGTGTAAAAGGAAAAGCTTGTACTTTCAAGATTTTATGAATTTCTATGATTTTTAAAAAATTGAGAGACCCTAACATACAGTTGTCAACTTCATTGCCAGTTTTTATTTTTACTAGGTAAAAATATTAAAAACAAAGATCAAAAGCCAGCTGTCACTGTGCTTTTATAAAATAAAGGATATAACTATAAAGGAAGAACTAAATGTCATAATATAGTATGGTCTTTCTCAGAAACGCTGTGTGTATATTTATATGCATATATATCAATATTTAACATTTCTAATTTTTTTTTTTATTTCACCATTTCATATTCAGGAAGTAGTATTTAGAGAGTCACAGGTTGGGAGGTCTTTAAGGGTTATTTCCAGCTTACTCATTCTGGATATTTTTTTCCAAAGCTATAATGAGAGCCAGTGTTTTGACCTGGTCTCTGAATAGTTGTCAGACCAACAGGGGGTATCGTGTAGGTCATGTGGGCACCTGGCTCTCTGGTCTCCATTCTGCTCCAGTTTTCAGAGCCTCTGAAAAAAAATTATTTGATCTTTTTGAAAAAATTATTCAAGAGTTAGAAGTTAATTCCTAGCTACAAATGGAATGTCCACCAAGGAGAAGCCATGGCAACAGCGCTGCATGGAGGTGACACAAAAGAACCTGGGCATACAGGGCCTCCCTGACCCTAGAATGCACCAACACTTAGAAAACACTCTTGGAGAACTGGAGAAAAAATACAAAATACCCTGGAGGTCAGGAAACAAATGGTTGAGTTTCCATGTTGCTAGGGATTTACTATATAACCTTGGACAAGCTACCTCTGCTCTGTGCCTGAATTTCCTTCTCTCTAATAGAAAGGGATGTGATTGGCTGATATTTACATTCCCTCTTAGTTCTGACACACCATGATTCAACCTAATTTAATTCATAAAATCAAAATATAAGTGGGGAAGGTCCTGAAAGGTCATCTAGTGGGAGCACATTTTTGTCACCTGCTCTATTCAATCAAATGCAAGTGAAAACTACTTAGCCATGAGTTTCTAGGAGCACCAGATTGTCCCTTCCATCCCAAAGAGCTGTGAGTTGTTCTGAAAGAGGCAGGGCAGATGATCTGTGGAAGAACTCTGCTGTTTTTCTGGGTTAGGAGATGGCCTCATTGTTTCCTCTGAGCACAACCTTGATCCTTCACTGGGCTGCTAGGCTCTCAAGATGAGGGAGGGGTCTTTTACTGTATTTGTTGTGACTGCAGTCCATCTTTTCATTTTATTTTCAGTGAGAAACAAATTATGACAACCTCTGTAGATTTGTTTCCCTGCTGAAATTTTTCCTTTAGAATATCTGGTGGGGAGGGTGTGAGGGAGACTTAGGTCCTTAGAAGATCAAGGTTGAGGAATACACAGGAATGATCCACTTTGGGTCCTCCTCTGAAGCTTGCTTTCCTATCGAATGTTTACCCAGCCTTTGCTTGAGTACTTGCCGTGACGGGGTCCTCACTACCTAAGGGAAGCACTGTATACTTTGGCATCACTCTGAGTGAACTTTTTACTGAGTTGAAATCTCCTCTGTGTGCTTTTAACTCATTGTTTCTGGCTCTGCCCCCTGACGCCACTCAGAAGAAATCTGTTATCTTCTCAATTTTCAGGTCTATCCTGCATCTTTTCTCTCTGCTAAGCATTTTTTCACCCTCAGCCATTTCTCTTATGATATAATTTCTAGACCTCTTGTCATCCCAGTTATTCTCCTTGGGACTCAACTTACTTTATTCATTTACTTATTCAGAAAATACTTTATTGCCTACTATGTGCAAAGCATCACGCTGAGTGATGATGATGGAGGGGCGAGCAAGCCCTGGTTCCTGGCCTCTGGGCTATGGTGGGGAAAACATTCATTCAGCAAATAATTCTGAAACAGAACTGGTTGGGTTTGAATTCTTGCTCTACCACTTACCTTTGGAAGAAGCTGGGCAAGTTGTTTGATTTTGCTGGTCCAGAGTTCCCCTATCTATTGACAGAGAGGAAGTAATAATAGTAGCTACTTTATTAGAGTAGTTATTAGGAGTTAGTAGTGGAAAGTGCTTAGAACCAAGCTTGGCACATTGTAAACACTGAGGAAATGTTGGTTATGTTACTGCTATAGTACTATAATGGAGCAAAGGGCGGCACTTGGGCACATGGACTATGGGATCGTGGAACATGGAAAGCTCCTCTAAGAAAGTAGCTGTTCAGCTGAGACTTGCAGGGTGAGGAGGAGGTGTCCAGTGAAGAGGAAGAAGAGAGAAGAGAGCAGTTTAAGCAGAGAAAATACTATGTGCAAAGGTCCTGAGGAAGGGAAGGTGCTTGGCACATGGTAAGAGCTGAAAGATAGCCAATGTGGGTGAAGCTTAGCTAGTGAGCAGTGAGCAGCAGAAGATATGGGGCCTGAGTGATTGAACAGGACTGTGTGGGACAGGATTTCACAGGTTATTTGAAGATCATGTGACTCTTGTAAGAGCAATGACCAGCCACTGAGAGCCATTAAGTTGTAGAAAAGCAAGAAAAATAATTGCCTTTTATGATCTCTCCGGTTATTGGATGGATTCTGAATACATGGAATTTTTTTAAATCATCTCTTTTAATTTGTACACTTTATTCTTGTTAATACAACAATCATATTTGCTCTTTAGGTGGTTTTATAGAACTAGTGGGTCATATCCAGGGTCTCATTCTACAAGGCCTTGCTTTCACCTACTAGTCTTCAAACTCCCTAAAGAATTACGTGGTAAAAGCTTAAAGATTATCTCATAAAGAAGAATGAAAATTCTTTAGGCTGCAGATCTTTAGATTACAAGAGCACAAACCCCAATAGCATGGTTTTGGGCATTGTAACAGTTTCAGGCCTGGGACCTACGAATAATCCAGAAATCCCAAGGCAGTCCTGGATTTCTGCTGTCTAGGCATAGACGCCCTGCAGTTACATGCCATTTTGGGACACACATGGAGTATAACAAGACCTTTGAACCAATACTTGGGTGGAGTGATTCTTTCTGAGGCATCATGTCCTCACTGCTTTCCTGGAAGCTAAAGTGCTGCTCTGAGTCTCTCCTCCTCTCTTTCATCCATGACACTAAAATAACAGGGCGAGAGTTAGGTAGATTGTGAGTGACCTGCTGACATCAGAGTGACAGATCAAATAATTGATTTTCTTCTAAATCCGGATTATGCCGCTGTAGCTCCCAGGAACTATTTTTAGTGCCCATCAGTCTTATTCTAGTTGTGAGCCTTGGTTGGGGTGTGTACAGAAACACACATGTAAATGGAAGCAGATACGAGTGCTTACAAACAACCTCAGTAGTGATGACATGTCCAGGCCCTCAACTCACAGTGTCTCAAGTTTACCTACAGACTCCCATGCAGGTTTTTTCAGTTTTATAGAAGTATAATTAACAAATAAAAGTTGTATATATTTAAGGTATACAATGTGATGTTTTGATATATGTATACATTGTGAAATGAGCACCATAATCAATATGTCACCTTACATAGTTTTTTTTTTTTTTTAGCACATTTCAAGTATAGAATGCAGTATTATTAACTATAGTTACAATGATGTACATTAGATCCCCAGAAGTTATTCATCTTATGTAACAGAAGCTTTGACCAACATCTCATTTCCCCCTTTCCGCAGCCCTGGCAGCCATCATTCTACTCTGTGTTTCTATCAGTCGGACTATTTTAGATTCCATGCATGAGTGAGGTCATATAGGATTTGTCTTTCTGTCTCTCGCTTATTCACTTCATATAATATCATGTAGATTCATCCATGTTGTTGTAAATGGCAAGATTTCCTTTTAAGGCTGAAGAATAATTAGTTGCATATGCCACAAATTTATTCATTCATCCATTGACAGACAAAGATTTCTATGTCTTGGCTATTGTGAATGGTGCTGCAATTAATATGGGAGTACAAGTATCACTAAGATCCTGATTTCATTTCCTTTGGATATACACCCAGAGGTGGGAATGCTGGATCACATTGTAGTTCTACTTTTAATTTTTTGAGAACCCCCCCATACTGGTTTCCTCAAGGCTGTGCAGCTTACATTCCCAACACCACTGCAGATGGCTCCCTTTTTTCTACAAACTCACCAGCACTTGTTGTCTCTTGTCTGTTTGACAATAATTCTTCTAACATGGTCAGAAGCACTTCTAACACACCTGTGCTTCAGGTATGGTCCTCCTATGCTTCCTTTCCTTTCCTTTCCTTTCCTCTCCTCTCCTCTCCTCTCCTCTCCTCTCCTCTCCTCTCCTCTCCTCTCCTCTCCTCTCCTCTCCTCTCCTCTCCTCTCCTCTCCTTTTCTTTTCTTTTCTTTGCCTTTCTTTCTTTCTTTCTTTTTTTTTTTTTTTTTTGACAGAGTCTCATGATGTCACCCTCAGTAGAGTGCTGTCATGTCACACCTCACAGCAACCTCAAACTCTTGTGCTCAAGTGATTCTCTTGCCTCAGCCTTCTGAGTAGCTGGGACTATAGGCACCTGCCACAATGCCCGGCTATTTTTAGAGAAGGGGTTTCACTCTTACTCTGACTGGTCTTGAACCTATGAGCTCAGGGCAATCCACCTGTCTCAGCCTCCCGGAGTGCTAGAATTACAGGTGTGAGCCACTGCCCCAGCCTTAAGCTTTGCTTTCTTTTGGTTCCTGGCTAATTGCTTGACAAGTGCCCAAGATCTTGTTCTCAAAGTGATGTCAGTGGACCATTAGCAGCATCACTAGGTTGGGGGTACGGTGGGGTGGGCTCTTAGAAATGCAGAATCTCTGGCCACAGCCAAAAATTCCTGATTTAGATCCCGACTTTTAACAAGAATCAGGTGATCTGTACCTAGGTAGTCTAAGAAATCCAAGGCTAATGTATTTGCCTCCCTTGCCAAACACAGCAACACCTCTAAGCCGAGGAGCTCTGAGTTTATGCTTCATGTTAATGGTTTCCACAGAGGATTTTACTGGAAGGAAGGGCTCCCTTGCTATGACAGCATGTGAAAACTGCTGCACCACACTGTGCTGGCTTCCAGGCTTGGCGGGTCTGTTGTCCTCTAGAGCAATGTTTTCCAACCATTTATTATCTCAGAACATGCTTGGACATGCAGTTAAACTTCCACAACACACTTAAATTATGTTGATCATAATTTGATCAGAAAAGAGTAAAAAAAGAATATAATTACTGTGCTTTGAACGTCTTTCAAAAATAGTTTAATTAATGATCTTTACAAATTTTTGCAGCACATCTAAGATTCTCTCATGGAACATCAGTGAGCCGCAGCACTTCAGTGAAAAATCATGGCTTGAGCTCATGAGTTTGAGACCAGCCTGAGCAAGAGTGGGACCCTATCTCTAAAAAAAAAAAAAATAGCTTGGAGGGTGGAGCAAGATGGCAGCCAAGTAACATGTTCCCTGCACCTGGGCACGGTGAGTCTGGGGAGATAAGACTCCAGGCATCTCTGGCTGGTGGGATCTGCCTATAATCATTCCTTTTAGGATACAGGGAGTCAGCAAGAGACTTCTAGACCCCAAGAGAAGGACAAAAACAGTGGAAAACTGGCAAATGGTTGCATCTGTTCGATCAACCTAATCCCGCCGGCAGCCGGTAGTACAAGCAGCAGTGAAACTGCAAACCAGAAAGGCCTTACCTATGAACTGTTTCAGTGTATTTAGACATGGCACTCAGGTGAACTGCCTTGGGGAGAGCTTGAGCAGGAGTGCGGAGAACTTTGGGCATTGTCTAGGCCCCAGACTGAGCCGCTGAGTGGGACGGAGCTAATAGTGTTCTGCTGTGGCCTGCAGGGAGCCATTGTGAGAGAAGTGCCCTGGCAAGCTCTACCCTCAGAGTCACAGAGCAAGGATTTGGTGGGAGCTAGTAACCTAGTGACTGAGCAGCATAAAGGCAGGGACTGAGCTGTCTTACAGACTTAACCCTCAGGGGTAGAGTAAGACTGGTTTTGGCACACTGGAGTCTCGGGCTGTAGCCCTGCATAGAGTGCCATGGCATCACAGCTCATAGCAACCTCAAACTCCTGGGCTTGGCGCTGCCCAGACCTCCATAAGAGCTGTGCTGCAACCCCCAATTCACAAAGCACTCCCTAAAAAGATCCAGAAACAATAGAGTGATCCCACTGGGGTCTAATCTTGGAGAAACATCTCCCCAACTCTGAGGATGGGCAGAGGCAATGAAAAACAACCATGAGGTGAAATCAACAGAAAAACTCTGGCAATATGAATAATCAGAGTAGATCAACTCCCTCAAAAATCAATGGGTCAGACACAGCACAAGATCCCATGTACAAACAAATAGCTGGGATGTCAGAAATTGAATTCAGAATTTGGATAGCAAATAAGATCGAATTAGAATTCTAAGCAGTAACAAAAAGATATCTCAAGAATTCAATGAAATCAAAGACCAAATGACCAAAGATTTTGACACATTGAGACAAGAAGTTGCAGCCCTCAAAGATCTGAGAAACATGGTAGAATCCCCGAGTAAAGGAAAGGAGCAAGCAGAAGAAAAGATTTCTGACATTGAAGACAAAGCTTTTGAACACTCCCAAACTCGCAAAGAGGAAGATAAATGGAGGGCAAAAATAAATCACTCTCTCAGAGAGCTCTGGGATAATTTGAAGAAAACAAATATTTGTCTTATAGGGATCGCCAAAAGTGACAAAGTGGCTTCACAAGGCACAGAGTCTCTTCTCCATGAGATTATGAAGGAGAACTTTCTGGACATGCCAAGAGATTCTGAAATTCAGATAGCAGACAGTTTCAGAACTCCAGCATGACTCAACCCAAATAAGACATCCCCCAGACACATCATAATCAATTTCACTAAAGTTAATATGAAAAAGAAAATTCTGAAAGCAGCCAAACAAAAGAAAACCATCACCTACAAGGACAAGAATACTAGAATAACTGCAGATCTCTCTGCTGAAACCTTTCAAGCCAGAAGAGGATGGTCATAAAATTTTAATGTCCTAAAACAAAATTTTCAACCCAGGATCCTGTACCCAGCTAAACTGAGTTTCATTTATGACAGAGAAATTAAATACTTCAATGACATTCACATGTTTAAGAAATTTGCCATAACTAAACCAGTTCTCCAGAATATTTTCAAACCCATCCTCCATGAACACCAGCATAATCCTCCATCACAAAAGTAAACCCACTCAGAAAATTTTGATCAAATTCCAACTTCCACAGTCGCAAAAGGATTAAAAATGTCCACTGGACTATCAAAAGGCTTATCAATATTCTCAATCAATGTGAAACATTTACATTGTCCTCTGAAGAGGTACAGCTTGGCTGACTGGATACAAAAACTCAAGCCAGACATCTGCTGCATACAAGAATCTCATCTTACATTAAAAGACAAATATAGGACAGGATTAAAGATGGCACCAAGTAACAGCTTCCCTGCAATTGGGCACAGTGAGTCTGGGGAGACAAGACTCCAGGCATCTCTGGCTGGTGGGATCTGCTTATAATCATCCCTTTGAGGATACAGGGAGCCAGAAAGGGACTTCTGGACCCCAAGATGAGGACAACAACAGTGGAAAACTGGCAAGTGGTTGCATGTGTTTGATCAACCAAATCACGCTGGCAACCATAAGTACAAGCAGCACTGAGACTGCAAACTGAAAAGGCCTTACCTGTGAACTGTTTTGGTGTTCTTATACTTGGCACTCAGTTCAACTGCCTTGGGGAGAGCTTGAGCAGGAGTGTGGAGAACTTTGGGCATTGTCTGGGGCCCCAGACTGAGCCACTGAGCTGTCGCAGGAAGCCATTGTGAAAGAACTGCCCCAGCAAGCTCTGCCCTCAGGGTCCCAGAGAAAGAATTGGGCAGGACAAAGTAACCTAGTGACTGAGCAGCCTAAAGGTGGGGACTGAGCTGCCTTACAGCCTTAATCCTTAGGGGCAGAGTGAGACGGTTTTGGCACACTGGAACCTTGGGCTGTTGCCCTGGGTAGAGTGGCCTGACGTCCAAGCTCATAGCAACCTCAAACTCCTGAGCTTGGCGCTGCCCAGACCTACATAAGAGCTGTGCAGTGACCCCCGACCAGTGACCCACACCCACCGGGGTTCCGCATTCCATGAAAAAAAACTTTGGGAGCCATGCAACCCTGCATCCTCCCTCCTATGTCCTCCCAGCCTCCACACTAGCCCGTTCATCTGGCCAGGGACTATGGTAGCTGCATGCCCTCTGGAGCCCTCCCGACCTCTGTGCAGAGCCCTTCTCCTGGCCAGAGAGTGCTGGAGCCTTGGGCTCTCTGTGCCAAAGTCACTGGGTGCCAGGCACTCCCAGAAATGTGCACACCACCCCAAGCCCTGTTGCTGGATCCAGGTGTGTCACACACTGGAGCTGCTTCCACAACCAGAACTCCCTAGCTATAGCAGCCCCAGAGGATCTACACAGGGTCACTCCCAACAAAGATCCAGCAACAATCTACACAGGGTCACTCCCTACAAAGATCCAGCAACAA
>CAUYPK010017301.1:0-60595 GCA_963574355.1 Loris lydekkerianus
CCCCCCACCCACTCCCCCCCCCCCCCCCCCCCCCCCACGACCGACACACCCACACGCTAACCACACCCGCACGCCGTCCCTTCTCACCCGCCCCCGCCTCTCTCTCCGCCTTCTCTCCTCACTTTCTCTGTCCACCTGCTCCTCTGCACCTTCTCTCTGTGCACCTGCCACATCAATATTAGGGTTCTCCAGGTCTCTCTCACTGGACACATGGTTGCTGGGTGACTCTCATTCATAGAGTTTCAATCACCTCCTAAATCTTGATGACTCCCCAGTCCTATCCTCCAACTCTCCCTGTTTCTTCAAAATTATCTACCAACTGTCCACTGGACTTACCCTCCGAGGTTCTCCATACCACCTCAGACTGTACATATCCCCATGGGCCCATCACTCCTGTTCTTAGTCTTAGCTGGTACAATTCCCAGCCACTAGCAGCCCAACCTGGGATCTCTCCTAATAACTTATCCGTCTTTTTTTTTTTTCTTTTCAAGCCTGATATTAAGAGCAATGTAAGTACTTTTACTATACTCAGGTGGATGAAATTGGATTACTCTGCAGCATAATCATCATTCCAAGTGCCTGATTTCTGTAATGGGATAATTGCTGCCTCTGGTCCTAGATAACACCAGAAATAAGTGAAATATGCACCTGTGTGTTTAATGAAAATGGGAAATAATAACCAGGGACAGCTTCTGATAAGTTGGTGTCATACAGATACAGAATGTCTCAGTCTATTTCAGCTACTGCAATGAAATGTCAAAAATTGTGCGGTTTATAAACAAAAGAAAGTGTTTTTCACAGTTGGAGGCTGAGAAGCCCAAGGTCAAGACACTGGCAGATTTGGCTTTGGGTGAGGACTGCTTCCTGTTTCATAAATGACAGTCTAGCTGTGTCCTCACATGATGGAGAGGGTCAGGGAGCCCTTTTGGGTCTCTTATATGGGCACTGATCACATTCATGAGTGTCCTGCCTTGTGATCTAATAACTCACCTCCTTCTACTGTCACATTAGCATTAAGATTTCAACAAATGAATTTTGGGGTGACTTGAACATTTGACCCACAGCAGAATGCATCCTAACTAGTGAAAGGGATAAGATGTGGCTGAGGAGGCTGGCAGAGAAGACCTTGGGGGACTTGAGGCCTTGGTAAGGATATGATCTTTATCTCATGTTCAGTGGGAAACCACTGGAAGGTTTAGAGGAGGTTGCGAGATGATCAGGTTGAGGCTGCAGAAGACCACTCTGAGCTCCAGAGGGGGCAGGTTGGATGAGGCCAGAGGAGAGCTCATGTTCCTTATTCAGACTCAGTTGGTCTGGGTAGGGCCCAGCACCAGAGAGATCAGCAAGTTCCCCATGTGAGTCTAGTAAGTCAGGGTGTGACTTCCTGCACTAAACTAAATCTTCCAGAACGTGAGACCCTGTGATGCCCTGCGAGAAAGATTCATCCAGCCTCCTCCTCCACAGCCCCACCCAGGAAAACTCCGCCATCCCCGGGACAGCCTGACTCTTCTGTGGACAGCTCCAGTGCTCCAAACCTCCTCTGGCCTGCCTTCTGCCCAGGGTAAATATTCCAGTTCTTTTATTAGTAATAGCCCACATGTAAGCTGGATTCAGGGACCTTCATTTCCTTCCCTTTTATCTTTCTTTTCTTTAATATATAATGCAGGCAGGTGGAAGGAGAAAGTGCGGAAGGGTGTGAGGTGAAGGGAAATGGCGTCTCATCTGCCACACCCCAGGGCCCCAATCTCCTTCCAGAGTCAACCACGTTTCCTATTTCTTGTGTATTCTCAAAGAAGTTCTATGCAACTACAGAGTCTACCTATTTTTTAGACAAAAAAATACATACACTATTCTGCACCTTGCTTTTTTAAAAAACTTAATAATAAATTTAGAAGATTATTTCACATCAGTATATATAATGCCCTACCAGATTCTTTGAAAAGCTCCAGAGTCCAGCTGTACCATGGTGTAGTACACTAGTCCCCTACGATGGACAGTAGGTACTTTCCGTTCTTTTACTACTGCAAACAGTCATCAGTCTCCAGCTTTGTATGTCTTTCTCTCTGTACATGTTATCTGTTTGATAAACTCAGAACAATGCAATTGCTAGGTCAATGGGTATGTGCATTTGCAATTCCAATCATACTGCTCTCCACCAACATGGCAGGAGAGTTACTGCTGTCCCGTCACTCTTATGGGTGCCATTTGGTGCTGCTCCGCTGGAATTTTTTTGCCTTGAACTGAACCCACTCTTCTCATGACCCACTGACATTAGTGACTGTGGGCCACTTCCCCTCTTATTCCAGAAGCTCTGCTTCTCATGAAAATCCCAAGACTGAATCTGACATTGTGACCACAACACCAACATCCAGTCATACAGCTTGTTCTGAAGAACAGGTGCTAAACCAGTTTTCTCTCATTTTGAACCTGGGCTATTGGATTTCTGTACAGAAATTTCCATTTGTCTTCATATTAATTTTCTTTCTTTGATGTAACAAGTCACCACAAATGTGGGGCCTTAAAATAACCCAACTTTATTATCTCACAGTTCTGTTGTTTAGAGGTCAAAGACATGAGGTTCACTGGACTTATATCAGGGTGTTGCAGGCTGGGTTCCTTCTGGGGGATTGGGGGGAGAGCCCATTCCCTCGCCTTTCTCAGCCTCCAGAGGCCACCTGCACTCCTTGGCTCATGGCTGCATCTTCCATTTCCAAGCCAGCAGCATGTCCCAACCTCTGATTCTGGTCCCGCTTCCATTGTCACAGTCCCCTCCTCTGACTCTCCTGCTTCCCACTATTACCCTTTAGGGACCCCATGATTACATTATCCACCCACACAAGGCAGGGTAAGAGTCCTAAGCTCTTTAACTTAATTATATCTGCAAAGTCCCTTTTGCCATGTAAGGTAACGTATTCATAGGTTCTGGTAAGTAGGACATGGACATCTTTAGGGAGCCATTATTCTGCCAGCCAAAAGCTTCATTAAACATCACCTTGTTAAGGCTAATTGCTTCAAATAATGCTGGGACATACATAAGCCTTCCAGGAGGGTCTGGATGTCCTCCCGCCTACTGGAGTTTTAAACTAAGCACCACCTAGCTGAGCTGAGCATCCTTGGGGCTGGATTGAAAATGTACAAGAACAAATGACCTATAGACATGTGCTTTACAGTTTGTAAGGAACACTTATGTTCACTGTCAGGATATAGTCCCCACTATCAGGTAAGGAACCTGAGACTGAGGTCCTTCAGTGGCTTAAGTGCCAGTGAGGTTCCTCCAGCTCTGAGGCTGTCACTTTTCGCACCACACCGGCTGCGTGAGAGTCATGCTATCAGGGAGTCCCCAGCAAAAGTCTGGAGAGCTCCTGCTCTTTGGTGGGTCTCCAGAGCTGCACGAAGCCACCACTTGGTTGGAGCAAAGACTCACCTTTAAAGTTGGTCGGACTTATTTCGTGCCTTCATCACCCAGAGCTCACCACGGCCCCACCCCTGGCAGAGGCAGACACAGGGAGACTGGGGCGATGGCCAAGCCCCAGAGTTGTCACCAGAGACCCCTGGGGCTTCTCTGACTAAGCCACAAGGTCTCTTCCAGACATGCCACCGTGGAAGGGCTAGAAAGTGTGAGACCTCTGAACTCTGAAGGCTGAGTGGGAAGCAGCTCCACTCTGTGCCAGCACTTTCCAGGCCACTCCCTTCATCCTTCTAAGAGTTTAGCCACCATCATCATCATTTTGCTGACAGCAGCTCTGAGAAGTTATGGTCACAGAGATGGCAAAGCCATGGACTATATTCCAGGTCATTCCAATTCCAAAGCCTGGGACTTTTCCACTCGCCCCCGCAAGAGCTGCTGCGAAGCATGAGTGAAGGTTGAAAACAAAACACAACCAGCACCCGCTGTGCGACAAGACAGTCACGAGCCCCCTGCCCACCCCCCTGGGTAGGTTTGCAGCTGCTTGGGTCAAAGTGCTAGCAAGAGAGGCAGGGAGGAAAACTGTCCCCTAGCTGACGTCCAGTGACCTGCAGCTCCGGGAGCAGCTGCCTGAGCTCTTCTCCCACAGAAAGGAGAGAGGGAGGTGCAGCAGAGAGATACCAGAGTGGGGGACAAATGAGAGTGCTAATTACCAGGTAAAGTCACCAAACAAATCACCAGCTAGCGGCTTCTCCAGAAACGTCCTCATGGTGTGCTTTGATCACCATTTGTCTGAGTTGTGCTTCATTTCAATTTTTGCTTCAGTTTGGATCCATCTGCTGCCCTGTTTGCCGAGCCCACAGCTAGAGACACGGGCATGCAATTACCCAGCTCCCACGTGTTTCCTTAGTCTCTTTCTCTTTGGGTTTAATTTCCCTGAGAGGCTCTGCCTTGAGCTTGCTTTAAAACCTGCAATTACGAGGAGGCACCTAATGAGACTAGAGGCAAACTTCCGCACGGCACAGCTATTTTTTTAAATGGGGTAAACAGGGGAAAATGTCAAATAGAGGGATCTCTACGTTACTCCCACCGCTGACAGGGTACCCAGTAACCAAACGGACGTGCCACACTCAGCACATCAGGTGGGTTGTCGTTCCTGGGCTCCTTGGGCTATTTGACCTTGCTGGACACAGATGTGTGAGTGGATCTCATCTGCCTGGGGGCCCAATGACCATGCTCCCAAGCCTGGAAGGCCTTCTAGGCATGGTCAACAGGCACTTGCCCCTGGGAAGGTCACCGAAAGTGGAAGCAGAGCTCTGACCTCAGCCCTTGCACTGTGGCATTTCCAAGAGGTTTATTTTCCTCTCCAAGCACATTATGGGGTAATGACTTGGATTACGGAAATGGCAAACAGCATGTGTCATAATGAATATTTTGCCTTGGAACACAGCATTCTCAGGGACTCCTACTATCTGCGGAAACTCACAGGGTGACAGAAAAAAATCGATCATGAAAGTATCATTCACACAAGGTAGCTATTCATGGGAATTCAATTAAAGAAGCATTTATTTAGTGCCTGCTGTGTACCTAGCACTGTGCTGTGCATTTAGGATGCAGGGAGGGGGCTGAAGGAAAGAATCAATATTTAAGTATAGAAGTAAATGCAAGCATCTGCGCGCAGGGCTGCACGGGGGCAGGACAGTAACCTCCTCAGTGAGAGCCCATGGGGATGCAGGACGCCACAGTTTCCAAGGCGAGCTGGCAAAGCCCCAATCCAGTGGTTTGTTGCTAATCAGTCTGGCTCCATGAATTACTGCTCCCCGTGGGTTACTCTCGTCCTTAGGGGAAGCAAGCCCTTGCCCCACAGACTGTAAATGCTCTCCCTTAGGAAGTGAGCTCCCTTACCTCTGCCAAGGCGAGGCCAGGAAGGAGCTGACATGCTGGGAGGAGGGGTGGCCAGGAGAGGGAAGAGAAAGAATCAACACAGGAAGAAATACAGGGACCTGTGCACAGGGCTGAGGATCAAAGTACCTGTGTTTGGATTTAATGGGCTTCTACCTGTGCCCCTCGTAAATAACTGTGGCAGGGAGGTATGATTGTTTCCTCTGTACAGTGAGGAAGCCAATGTTCAGAGAGTGACGTTCAGGGTCACACAGACAGCAAACTTCCGCACCTGGGCAGGACCAGATTTTTCCAGCAAACGTCCTGAGATACTTCTCTATGGCTCTCCGAGGGTCCTCCCTGTCCAGCCTGCCCAGGTCTCGTCCTCTTTCCAGGAGAGAGCTCCCTGCAGAGTAGGATCATCCCATGGTTTGAGGGAGCCAGTGTCCCTCTCTTCAACCTGTCAAGCACGAAGAACAGTTTGTTACCCCATAACGGGTTTGGCTTCCAACCTTTTCTTTTGACTGGCCCTAAGCTTTCTGCCTGGCAGGCATACATAGCCTTAGTGATTTAAAGGTGACACATATGGCTTTGCATTTATGGAACTGCCCTTCAGCTCATAAGAGGATTGTGCCTGCTTTGAGAAGGTCAGATAAATTGGGAGAAATAAAGTCCTACTCACCTTCCTCAGATTTCTGTGCTAGCCGTTGGAGTCTGACAGAGTTAATTTGAAAGGTACTCCCTGAATTTGTTCAAAAGGTTTGAAGCTGCTGCAAGTTCAGATGGGTGACAAGTTGATATTCAAGGATAAAACCAAATGGACACCACTTAAAGCAAGAGGACCCTGAGCTGATTTCTATCATGTAATGCTAAGCTATTTGGGACCCAAGGAAAATGTCATCTTTGGCTGAAAGAAAAAAATGCAAACTCATCTTTTGGAGTAGGGACTACAGTCAGGCCTGGATTCATCACAAGGGTGCTGGCTAGAAGCTGATCCACAGTACGAGGGACCTACATCCCACTGTCCCCGGGTGCCTCACCAGCTGGACAGCAGGAAGGAGTTTCTAACCTGAGTCCGGAGGGAAAGCAGAGCCTGGAGCAGAGCAGGAGGCTGGGTCCAGGTGGTAATCCTCAGAGACAGAAGCAGTCTGCTGCCCTGCCTAAGAGGCAGGGGCCTGGGGGCAGGAGCTGCCAGTGAGGAGGGCGCACTGGGCAAGGCTGTAGGGCCAAGTTGTAGGACGCATCCGATTCCATAGGCCACTGCTGTGAAGTGGGTGATAGGCAGGGAGCTAAACTGAGACTCAGAAATGTATCTCTGCAAGGACTGGGGAGCAGAATCCTCTGGCAATTAAATCAGAGTGAAGACAGATTTTGGAAAACGCAATCTCTATTCTACCAAGGGACTGGCTACACTTACCTTACTAATGTGTGGGCAGAGTCCTGGGCTCATTGACCCAGGAGCCCAGCCCAGCTTTTCCTCATGGGGACCCTTGTGACTTGGTTGTCATCTCCCATAGCCACCAAAGGGGAGGATGGAGGAGAGTGAGAATTCCACCCACAGGCTCCTGCAATAGGCCGGTGCACTTAAGGGGTTAAAGACTAGTGCTCTAAAGGAAGACTAGTTAGCATAGATGAATTTCATTTTATTGGGAGACTTGCAGGCAGTGTGAAAAAGGGAAGAATTTTAATAAGGTGGAAAAGGTAAGGCTGCATATTTGTAAAGATTTTCAGGAGCTAGAAGGGATCTTAGAGGCAAATAGCTTTATTTGCTAAATCAAGTTTATTATAGGGAATAAAATGCACCCATTTTAAGTGTGCAATTCTATGAGCTTGCCACCAGTGTCATCAAAGTATATGATATTTCTGTCACCCCGAAAATATTGCTTGCATGTGTGCACTCCATATAGTCTTCACCCCAAACCCAAATAACCACTGATCCACTTTTTCTTACTATAGATTAGTTGTGTCTTTTTAAAATTGTTTTATATGTCTAGAATAAAATGGAATATACCCCACAATTGTTTATTCATCTATAGATCGACATTTGGGTTGTTTCCAGTTTGGGGTTATTAAAAAATAAAGCTACTATGAACTTTAATGTACAATTCTTTTGCAGACTCATTTTATTTCTCCTGGGAAAAAACCTACAGGTGGAATCATTGGGACAAAAAGTGCATGTTTACTTTTATAGGAAATTGCCAAACTCTTCTCTAAAGTCATCGTATCACTTTGCACTCCCAATGATGTGTGGGAGTTTCCGTTGTTCCAGACTCTTCCCAACGTTTAGCATTACTGACCTTTAACTTTAGCCATTCCAATGGGCATCAAGTGGCCTCTCATCATAGTTTTAATTTGCACTTTCCTCGTGGCTAATCATGTTGAGAACTTTTCGCGTGAATTGTTGTCCATTTGTATATCTCCTTTCGAAAGTATCTGCCTAAATCTTTTGCCTGTTTTTATTGAGTTATTTGTCTTGTGTATTCTGGATATAATCATTTTGCCAGATACATATATTGCAAGTATTTTTCCCATTCTGTAGCTTGTCTTTTCATTTTCTTGCTGTTTCAGGAGCAAAAATTTTTAATTGTGATAAAGTCTATTTCATCATTTTTAAAATTTTATGGTCAGGCTTTTTGCACTCAATCAAAAATGTCTTTGTATGCTCCCAAGTTGCAAAGATTTTCTTCTGTGTTTTCTTCTGGAAGTTTTATATTTTCAGTGTCTACATTTGGGTCTATGAGACATTTCAAGTTAAGCTTAGTGCACAGTGTAAGGTAGGTGTCATTATCTATTTATTATTTTGTACGTGGATGTCCAGATACCCAAGCACCACATGATGAAAGACTATCCTCTCCCCACTGAATTTCTTAGCAGCTTTGTTGGACATGGTTGACCATATGTGTGTCACTCTATTTCTGGACTCTAGTCTATTGATTTCTGTGTCTACCCTCACACTAGCGCTTTATTTTTAAAGCTGAGAAAAGTGTGGTTGAGAGAGTGAAGAGTTAGGATAGAATGTGACTCTACAAATATCCATCTTGAAGACTTGTTGGGAGTCAGCAAAGAGGGAAATACTAGCCAGTCGTGTGGATATTGGTGCTGGGATAATGCCTTCCCAGGAGACCACCAGCCAAAGGGAAAGGCCAGCGGGAGCGAGAGGGAGGGAGCCGGCTCTTTACGCAGCAGCCTTGTGCCTGGGCACCGAGCTGCTCCGTCCCTGAGGCTCCCCAACAGCAAGATGGGGGCAAGAACAATGCCTACCTCCTGGGAGTATTGAGAGATCAAATGAGACGATGCTTTTCATTTAGTTGGTACAGTATCTGGGACATGGTAGGTGCTTGGGCAAGTAACTCATGTCATTACTTGGCATTAGGGTCCTCCCTCTGGGGGCTGACCCCAGAGATGCCCCAGGGGGAGGTGGCCCTGCTGACTGAGGCACCCCACTCCCAGGCATGGTTGCTTTCCTGCTTCCTGTTCTTCCCGGTGCTGAGCTGTGACCTACAAAGACACTCATATGCAGCTCCCCTGAGGACACTCCTGCCCTCCCGAGGAAGCTGGGTGCTCAGTTCAGGGCTGCAGGGCAGGAGAAGGCCTGCTGCCTAGGGCAGTGGCCTGAATCCTGTCCCAAGAGGGTGTTTGTGGGTGTCTGGAAGTGAAGACCCACACACAAGATCCCTTGCTATGGGGCCAGCGAGGTTGGAACCAGCTGCATTAGTCCCCAGCGGGTGCTGGGGCAGTTGAGCTCCCACAAGACCTGGCCCCACCATGTCTGGGTCTTCTTGCCAGAATATCCGACTATAGGGCAATGATTTTCAACCCATGTGCTGCGGCTCACTGGTGTGCCATGAGAGGATCTTAGGTGTGTAGTGAAAAATTTTAAAGATCATTAGTTAAATTATTTTCAAAAGAAGTTCAAAGCACAGTCTAAGTGTACATATCAAAATTAAAACCTCTTTAAATTGATTATGTGAGTATATAAAAAAGAAATATTCCTTTTTATACTATTGTCCTTGATCAACATAATTGAAGTGGACCACAGAAGTTTAGCTATAGGTTCAAGTGAGATAAGGAAGGTTGAAAAACCTGCCCTAGTGTCAGGCATGAGAGTGTGGTGCAAATTGCTTAGAAGGCGATCCAGCTGCAGTGTTGTGGGCGCCGTGGGTGACAGCCAAGTTCAGAGCTCCAGCTGAGCCCCTCACCTGCCCTCCGCCCCCTCTGTGGTGGCAATGCACCATCTGGAAAGACAGCACTGATGTCAGCTGGCAGTGTGGATTGAGCCGCTAACCCTGTATCAGGCGCTCCTCCGAGTACCTGGAACACGGCAAGGCAACAGTCGGTGCTTTGGTGCTGCCAGCCGGGGATTGCTCTCGCATCACCACAGTGTGGCTGGGTCATTCGCAGAGGTGTGGCCTGAGCCACGTGCTTCAGGTGTCATGCTGACCTAGTCCACACAAGACCTCGAGGAATAAAACATCCTTCCCCCCCACTTGGGGAAGAGGAGATGGGGCTGCAGGAAGGAAAACAAGTCCAGCCTGCTCAGCCAGAAAGGGGCCAATCTGACAGGAAGTGACTTGCTTGAGCTCCCAGGACACTTGAGCTTTAGTGGGAAGTCACTTCCTTCTCTATGCCTTAGTCTCCCCAACTGTAAAAAGAGAGGCCTTTGCAGAATCATCTATAAATGTGGGAGGCATCTACGTGGATTTGGTAAAAATAGGAGTTTATAGAAGTTTATTATCAGTCACACTTGGATTCAAATCTCAGTGCCCCCCTTACTAGCTGTGTGATTCTAGGCAAGTCATTTAACCTCTCTGAGCTCAGTCCCTGCAGCCACTGAGAAAGCTGAACTTCTGAAGCCCAATGACGAGCTGCACCAAGGACCCTGGAACAGCACCAGGGACCCAGCAGGCAGCCAGCTGGTCTGGGGCTCCTTCCCCAGAGGCTCCTCCTACTCTGTTCCCAAGACCATCTAGCAAGGCCTAAATGGCCAGGCCTGAAGTGGTGACAGTTGCATGGCATTTGGGAGCAGATGTGTTTGGGAAGGAGATGGATGCTGTTGTGGGTTTGGGCAGATTAAGAGTTGGTCCCAAAGATGGATATCTATTACTCAGAAGGCTGCATGAGGCCAGAAGCCCCTGGGACAATGGACATAGGAGAGAAAAGGTGATACAATATTGAAACAAAGGAAAATAAATAGAAACTTCCATGCCACCATTAAATTATGGCAAACTGACATTTCTGACAATTAACTTGTACCTAATGTGTTCACACCAGTTCATCAAAAGTGTGCATGAGATTTTAAAACAGGAGGCTTTATTGGACATAATCACAATATATACTTTTCCCCCTTATTAACCATCAATTCTATCATAAAAATATATTACAACATTTGATATGTATTCACGAAACACAAGCCGTTGTAAACAGATCAGGCAGCATTGGCTTTGGATTCAAAATTCTTGAGTCTCATTTTAACAGAAAACAGCTTTTGGCAAGTGTATAACATGGAAGGTAATATTGCCACATTGTGAGGGCTTCTGGTAATATTTTTTAAAAATAAAAGGAGCCATACATCTGTTTAATAAATTAGGAGAAAGTAAAGTTAAAGCTACAATGTGAACAAACATGAAAGGATGCTAAATTTTTGCTTGATTTGTTCTATACTCAGCGTGCAGCTGTTTGTTTATAACATTCACCCATATGCATACACTCATGGGCACACAAAGTCGTGGGCACACATGTTTATGGGTGCACACATTTATGGGCGCATTTACTCCAAGACAAACACACAGATGTCCTACCCATTTTCCTTTTAGTCTGATATTAAGGGTGTGCAACATTGCACAAAAGCCAATCATTTTCAGATCACTTTGTCCCCAGGAATGATACATCTTTTATTTTCTTAAATCCCAGTTTCCAACAGTATACTTAAAGTGTGCAAATATAAAGTGCATTTCCATATGGAATGCTAGGCTAGCTGGCATGTACCATAGATTTCCTTACTGTGAACTCCCTTCTGTCACCTACTGGCCACTCTCTGAATGACCCAAGCTGTGATGGTGTAAGTCCCCCCCCCCCACTCACTTTGCATAGGCATCAAAAAATATGAAAATTCAAAGACTGCAAAGAATTGGACTCCTGTGTTCTCATTACTTGGAGGCTCCTGGAGCTCTGAGGGTAGCATGTAGACAACTGTCCTCTCACATCAGGAAGTGGTGGTCTTCCCATTGGAATCTTGGGAGGGTGCAGCCTCTGTGTGGGGAGATGGGCAGGCTCTATAACAGGGGATGGGGGTGTGTGGCTGACTTCATCTGCTGGCATCTGCTGTGCATGACACCATGGCAGAAGGGTAGATTATGTCCTCCTAGGAGCTTCCTCACCAAAATGAATAATGCACATCCAGATGGCAAGGATGTAAATTCCTTCTCCCGGATGAGCCTAAGAAAACACAGACTGGCCTGTTCTGATGTCTGGAAAAACCACCCTAGGTGGTAATGAGGGTAAGGCAAGGCACCTTTTTGATTCACTGCTGGACTTCAAGGCTGTTTGTGATCCAGAGTCAGCCAAGTTTCTCTGGGGAAATCCTGCTGGGATCAGTGAGACACCAGACACTGTAAATATCCCTTCCCTCCGGAAGAGGTTGTGTTTGCATGTTTGTTGTAAAACAGGATTGTTGAGGTTTGGAACACTCTCAGTTGGCAAGGGAACTTGGCATTCAGAGGTTTTCAGAGCAGGGGGTTTGCTTACTGTTAATAATTCAAGATTTGGTGTGAAATGAGTTGAATGTGAGGCAGTGGCAGGCTGAGCCTTTGGGGCTGGGTTGGGTGTTCTGTACTTTAGCCAAGGCAGGATCAGTCACCATAATCTTGTCCTTAGGAAACTGATCATCTTGGGTCACCCTGTGAATTGAGGGTCATACTGGTGGCATCTGATACCCCCCTACCCCAAACCCATTCTCTGAGGATGTTCTGGGGTATGACTTAGGTCTGGGCCTCCACAGTGATGCTCTGATTCCCACAACTCAAAGTGGATTTCCTATCTCCAAATATAGGTCTCGACCTCTGGGTTTATCAAACAATGTGCAGCACTGACTACAGCAGAGTCATCGGGCATGCGTGAGAGGACACAGGAAATGCCACACACTGGCGTCCCTAAGAGCACTCGCGTGCCCTAAGAGGCACACAGTCTTTGAATCCAAACTCTAAATTATTTTAAAAGTCCTTAAATATGGGTGTACGCAAGAAACTACAGTACTGCTGAGGTTGATTAGATTCATGAGATCTGACCTTTAAATGCTAGATACATATTTACACGGCACACTGTGCGAGCGAATTGTGGGAGTGAGGGAGGGTGGGTGAGCTGCGAGTAGCACAAGGACAGTCTCTGCCAGCCCGTCATGTCTGCCCTATGCATTCTTCCATTTGTCCCCAGGGGACGTGGCAGTGGCCGTCGGGACCCTGCAGCAATATTAAGTGTGTAACACTCCCCTGCTGAAGGCATGCACTTGTTCCCTCAGGACATTGTCAGAGGACGTGCCCTGGCTGAGTGTGGTCGGATTTCTTGAGAATTAATTACACTCCCTCCTGCCCCCTTGTACAATGCGGATGTCCCGAAAAAAAGAGTATGATTTGCTTTGATCTTTCCCTTACTCCCTCCTTCCTTTCCTCTTTTCTGTCTTCTCTTTCTTCCCTCTCTCCTTCATTCCTTTTTCCCTTCTATTCTTTTTTTCCTTTTATCTCTTCCTTCTCATTAGCTAAACACACATGGGCTTTCCTCACATCTTCTCCGTTTTGGGATTCCCAACTTCAAGACTTCTCTCATCTGCCACTGGCCACAGGTCATCTTTAACCTTTCTGCGGAGACAATGGGCCTCCCTCTCAGCACTCGGGGGACATCCTAGACCCCGGCCGAGTCCTATCCACCAGGTGGGCTCCCACCTCCTCTGTGTCTCACCACATGCTCTCCCCCACGTTTAAGTTCTGGCCCAATGTCAGCACCTCATAAAGCCTCCCAGACCATTCCTTGCTCACCAGCCAAGTTCTCCAGCCCTTCCCCTTCACCCCTTCGCCCCCACAGCACCAAGCAGACCCCACTGAGAACCCCGCCCCTGCCCTATGCAGCAATGACTTGTCCTGCCAGCTTGACGCAGTGTAGGGCCCGGAACACAGTCAGAGCTCAGTAAGTGTCCGAGGAGTGACGGGGGCACTTTTCACAGCTCTGGTTGGGGCCACAGCTGCGAGGGTGCACTTGCTGGGTTGCTGGTGGGTCACTGCGCTGCACAGCAGTGTCTGAGTCAGGCTGGCAGAGCCACCGTGTGTCCTCCTGCCTCTTCCTTCCATGGCAGACTCCCCAGGAACTTGGACAGCTGCATTCCTGGGATCCCCTGACTCCCCCTTGCTAGGCTGCCGATCCATATGGAAGCACCAGGCAGGAGGCCTTTGACTTCTTGGCTGTGTCTGAATGGAGGAAGGAGCAAGCCTGAGGTTCCTGTCACCTGCCTTTGACCAGGCCAGGACTTTGGCCACCAGCAGAGCAGAGGCAGCTGGTCTGGGGTCAGACTAACTCTTTGGGGGCGAATTGGTCACTTGGTCTTGAGAGAAAGTGGGGACCTTACAAACCGCACTGCTCTGAGACAGTGTCCTCCCCTGAAGCTGCAGGACCAAACCATAGAGATCCAGAAGCCAAGCTCCACTCCGCCTCTCCCCACATCTGCTTAGCCCGGCATCTGGGCGCTAAAAGCAGGGTCCTTGTGTAAGTCCTCCTGGCTGCCGGGTGCTAAGAGGTTCACTCTGGTGCCAGAGGAAAGCTGTGTCCTCAGATGCTCGTGGAGGCTGATGGCCCAGAGTTTCAGGAGAACCCAGGTTGGCAGTGGGCCCTCACACACCTGAAACCTCTAGTCAGGTGGGTTCCCTGGGAAAGGCTGAGCCCTACCTCCTGGACACACAGGTCACTGCTAAGCAGCTTCCCCCTAGAAGCACACACGGAGAAGGAAAAGTTCAGAGAACTGCTTCCCGACCACATGACAGGAGGTGTCCACGGCCAGCTGCTGGGCATGGGAGTGAGCCCAGGTGCTAAGGAGGGGGGTGTTTGCTGAGGGCAGAACAACAGCCGCTGAGCTCAGAACCAGGCAGAGTCAGGTGGAATTGTGGGCTTTTCCCGTCGTTGCTGGCGTTCCCCTCTCAATACCACTGTTCTGGTTTGCGTTTACTCAGGACCTACAAATCCTCCCAGGTGTGTAAAATGGACACAATAATAGAACCTATGTCGAAAGATTACCATGAAGGTTAGTGGGAATACTGCTCAGCATGCTGGACACTGGCGTGGAGTCTCGTCTAATCTGTACACACAGTAGTTAAGGTCATTGTCATCAATGCCAGCTGTTCCTGGGGGCACTAAGCAAAGCAGGGTCAGACATGATGGATGGGACCAAAAGGAGACCCACACCAAGGGCTGGTGTCCAGAACTGTCTCTCCCCAGCCGTGCCTCAGCCTGGTTCAGCTCTCCATGTACGAGGCTGGGTGGGAAGAGAGTGGGACAAGCTCTGGGTGGTGGCAGATGCCAGCCCTCTCACAGCCCCAGCAGGTGTCCCTCGGGGCCCTCTGAACACATGGTGCCTTTTCTCTCCTGAGGCTCCCTGGCTGGAAGTCGGCCCTGCCGCCACCCTCTGCTGACACCCCCAAACATGTGTCATGCTGAAGCCTTGGGAGCCCCAAGGAGCGAGGCTGCTTTGCAAATGTCCTGGGAGGTGAGGGCGGGCAGCTTCTGCTGTTCAGGCAAGATCTAGTGAAGAGGGATGTTCAGAATTTCATGAAGAGATCATTTTTGTCTCTCTAAGAACTAAATGCCCCAACCCTTAAAGAAAGCTGGAGAGTGAACTATTTGGAGAATTAGGGGAAATACGAGACATCTGAGACTTAGATATTTACAAACACTCCGTTTCCTGTGGAGTTTGTCCAAACATCTAAGATCAGTTTTCCTTAAGGCCCTGATGGAAATGGACAAACGCAGGTTCAGCCTGGACCTGCTCAAACGGACCCGAGGAGAGGATTCCAGAGTCCGTATATTAAACAATGTTCATAGTGACTCTCGTGGCTGGCAGAGTTGGCTCCATCCCAGATAGAAATACCTCCTGGAGCCTTCTCTCCAACAGGCCTCATGGTTTAAAGGACCTGAGCTGATCCAAGGAATTTTTGGCACCTGAGAAAGTGTCCTCATTAAAGTCGGCAAATTAGTCCATCCTGCATTTGGGTTAAACCCTAACAACGCACAGCCTGCGGTTCCTGCAAGGGTCAGGTGGCAGATGTGTGGAGGTCTCTACCTGCACCAGGCATATCTCAGAGGGTGACAACCAGCCCATAAACCTGGCCCCTTTCTTCCCCTCCTCTCTCAGCAAAAAAGGCACCATGAAAAAGAAAATTAATTTCACAAACACGAGGAGAGAGATTTATTGCAACAGGAGACTGAGCTGAGTCCTAGAGGAATTTCTGGTTGGTCTGAGATGCTCAGGACGACGTCCCCTCCTCCCCCAGCCAGGTTTCTGAGCCAGCACGGGCAGCTGCTGCTGAGAGGCATCTGAGAGGAGAGCGGGCCACCAGACGCACAAACCCCAAATGCCACTGCGCCCATGCAAGTGGCAAGCGGCCTGATCCTTCAGGGGGCCCAGGGCTCCAAAATCCGCTCCTTCAGGAAGGGGGCTAAAGAGGGAGCTAGAATAGTTACAGGATGGTTAAAAAGGCAAATTCTGATTGTGCAGGACTAGGAACCGAGCCCTACCTGTGATTTAGGGATGAGCGCATCCTTTTTACCAGCTTGATTTTCAAGCTTCTTAAATGTTTTCACTGAGTCCAACTGTTCAGAGTTTGGGCTGGGCCCTTTGACTTAGATGCTGAAAATCTTGGTGTCTCTGTGTGTTATACCTGAGAAAACAATGTCACATGTGATAAATGAAATTACCAAAATGAGGTAGATAATTCAATCGGGAATAATAAAGCCGGGGCAAGTCCGATCGCCTGTGTACGGATGAGTATTAACACTTCCGGAAGGGTAATCAGAGAAGAGTCGGAGTTGTTTGATGCTGACGGCTAACGTGGTAATTTTCTTTTCACTTCCCCTTGGGTTTTAATGCCTGTGTCTGAATAATAATAAAAACACCCAATCCATGAACTTATCTGGAGTTTTTGTCTGCATGACGCCAACACAACTGGTTCTATGGGTTGTTTTTAGAGGTCTAATGACAATGACAAAATGCATCTTTTCAAGGTGTGGTGCTGTAGGTGACAGATTTTGCTTCTTAGCTAAAGAAGTGGTGAAGAGAGCTAGTTGGTGCTAGGCATCCAACATGTCACCTCTACAGGACAGAGCAAACTGGGGGAGGATCTGACAGGGTTATTCCTCCAAACTGAAATTGGTGAAAATATATTTTTCTGTTTGAATTTGACCGTCCGCTGACCTCATCACGGGGTCACGACTTTTCTTTGCTCATCTTTAAAGGTGTTCGTGTAAGAAGGGAAATACCCGTGTTGGAATCAACCCTGCATACTGTGTTGTTTTGAGTCCCAGGGAAGGTGAGGGGTGAACAGTTGCTCATCACTAGGAAGACTCTGCAAAAGCTCATGTCTGTCATGTTTCAAATTTGAGTGGCCAAATGGGCTCTGAACCTACACAATGTCATTTGAGTAACACACAAGGTCACATCTGGCAGTGGTGTGCTGCTGGCAGGTGTTTAACCACCAGCTCTCTGTGTCAAAAGGCCTGGTTTTCCTGGGGTGAAAGCTCCCGGCTGATTTCTAGCCACCCACGTGGCATCCCTGACCATGGAATTGGGAAGGAGCAGACCCCAGGGGCTCCCCCAAGCAGAAGGGAGCACGCACCCCTGACAGCAACAGGAAGACATCAAAGCCTCTCTGGAGCTCACATCTGTCTCCATCCTGCCTCCATGGAAATTCTGAAACCAGGCAAGACCAGGCCAGGCTGAGTTGTTTTCCAAACGAGGAGCTCAGAGTTACTAAGACAGCATCTTTTCAAATAGAAAAGCACACACTTCTCTGCCTCTAGGTCCAGGGCTGCCTGGCAGAAAAAAAATACAATAGATTCTATGCGGTGGCTTTGTGTGCAACTGGGTCTTCCCCTCTACACCTCCAGAGGTAGGAGGTAGGAGCGGGAAGGAGAGAGTGAGCATCTAATTCAAGTGCTCCCAGCCTTTGCACCCTGCGGACCACGTTAGAGTGGAGGATCGGGAAATAGCTGCTCTTAGCGCTCACAAGTCAATTTGAAATGGTAAACAAAGATGGCCTGGGCACTCACCCTGGCTTTTATTAAATCAAGATGGGGCTGCTAATGGATTGGCATGTGTGTTACAGCTATGGTCATCTCTGGAAACCTCACTCTCTCTTCAGCACAGGGCACTCTCTTGATAACTCTGGACAGCCTCTACTTTCTGTTGACAGATCACAGAAACTAGGATGTGAAGCCATCAAGATAATGGAACCCAGGGTCATAAAACCCTTGCTCAGGCCAGCTTGTGCCCATCCATCTCACAGGACGTGCTGGATAAGACGTGCAAGGCAAGTGAGAGGCTTCCTGCAAATTCCAGTTGCAGACAGGGAAGGGGAGACCAAACAGCCCCTTCCACCTGGTCTTACTGAATCCCGCAGTCAGGACAAGTAAACCAGATGGTCAGACTTCAAAGAACCTAATGTGTATATTACCTGCCAAATTCAACCATTTTCATGCTAAGATTGTCCACGCACACAAAAATTAGCTTGGGGGGGGGGGGGAGAGAAAGACAAAAGTTTAATTTACCATTTCTAAGACAACTGGCCAGTAGCAACGGGGTGGCCACAAGTTGTTAAACATTTTCCCCTTGAGCACAGAGCCCAAGAGTCCCAGCTGAGCACAGTTTAGTTAGTACCAGCTGAATATTTGGGTTAAAGCAGCCACCACTACCCTGTGGAGAAGAGGTGTCACATCAAATCTGGGGCCAAATATCACTTTAGGTATGACTGAAATGTCCCCTGGAGACCACCACTTTATTTCAGCATGGAGCCCAATGTCCAATGGGCAAGAAACAGGTGGACACCAGGCTTCTCCACCTGCTGCCAGAGCTGTGCATCCTTGATAGTGACACGACTGAGGGCTGCTCCCTGGGGAGCCTCGGTGAGTCGGGGAGCTCAGAGGAGCATCTCAGAAAGAAAGGCCAGAGCAGGGCCCACAGTTATCCTTTGGTGACAAATAGGGACAGTCCAACATCAGCCCTTGATGAACAAGGATGTAGGCTCTGGAGTCAGGGAACCAGAGCCACCAGATTTGCCCAGGGGCTGGTGGTTGGTAGTGTCCGCCCAGGGGCCCCAAGTCCACCCTCCCCTCTTCTCTCCGCAGCCCCATCCTGAGTTGTCCAGAAGAGTGAGGGCCTCACTCAGAGATGGGCAGGATGTTCTGGCTGTGAGGGTCGCCCGTGAGGCCCGAGGAGTGGAGGGCACGTCTGTTGAGGACCCTGTTGAGAATCTCTTTGCAGCTTTTCCGGTACTGATGTCGCAGTAGTGAGTACACGAAGGGGTCAGACGCGGCCTTGCTGTAGGCCAAGCACTTAGACAGCACACCCCAGTGGGAGCCGATGGGCGCAGAGGAGGAGAGCTCCACCAGCCTGCGGAGAGATGGGGAGGCCGTTACCGAGGCTGCGCTGGCACCGCCAGGCTCCAGTCTGTGCCCCTGTGGACTACGGTCTCCTGGCCAAGCTACAGTTTCTGAGACCGTCTTCTCCAGCAACAATGATAACAGTAACAATTTATTCCAATAGTAATGGTGATGGTGAACATTCATCAGGCAATTTTTAAATTCTTACCATTGTGCTAACTAAATACTTTCTACATGTGATCATGTTGAACCCCAGGAGATAGGACCAGCTGTTTTACAGGTGAGTAAATTTGCCCAAGGTCACATGCCCAGTAAATTGTAAAGGCAGGATTTGAACCCCAGCCTATGTGGCTCAGAAATTCATGCTTACCTGGGCTGACGACTAGTAGCGGGCGATTCTGGCTTTGGGCTCCGACGCTGTTACTCACCTGCCAGGTGACCCTGGGCAAATCTATTTGCTCCATGGACCTGCATGTCTTATATGAAAAGCAAAAATATCTCAAATATCTTTTCAGCTAGAAGAGTCTGGTTCCACTCTTAGTTTGAAATCCTGGCTCTGCCTTCCTAAGGAGGTTACATGGGGGAAAGGGCTGAGAAAAATTCTGAAAACACTCTGCAAAGCTCCAAGAATGTCTCATATCAGCAAAGAATCCGCTGGTCAGGAAGGCCTCTTCCCAGGTTTGGGGTTCTTTCATACTAGCTGCCATCAAGGTGCCCTAAATGGACCCCCCATTCCTTATGGGGGGACTAATGCCAGGTTGTGAGGGCAGGAAGAGCCTTCCACTGTGTCAATGGAACCTCTACCCAAATCCAGCCACTTATTTTCCTCTCTCAGATGTGTCTAGCAGTCCTGGCCATATTTGGGCATTGCCCAGCATTAATATAAGGTAGGGAAGACCCATGCAGAGAGGAGGGAACTTAGAGATCATAAATCACCCCTCCTCACCCACTGTCATGAGAGGAAATTGAGGCCCAGAGAGGGGAAGGGGCTGCCCAAACTTACACAGTGAGTCAGCGGCCATGTTAGCTACAACACCTGTGCTCTGCTCTGATGGGGGTCTGGGACCTATACTCTACCTGGGGCGTCTGTAGGTAGAGGGCAGTGGTGGCGCTCAGCTTGGTGGGTTGCCCAGGTGAGGATTCAGGTGCTGGAAGAACTGAGATGGAGCTGGGATGCTGTGCTGCCAACACCTGCTTGTTTTTCAGCAGCCTTTGGGTGGAGGTTGTGAGGGTTGGCTGCAGAGCCAGCGAAGGGGAGGAAGAGGAGGAGGAGGAAGCTGGAAGTGTGATCTTTCTGGGACAGACCCTCAGTGAGTCCACTCCCAGCCCCCTCTTTTTGGCTTCCCTGGTTTGGTCCCACCGTCCGCCCCACCCTGGGACCCTGTGGGGCTCTATGGCTTTGTCCTCTCTTGTGTGCTTGGAAGATCAAATGGGGAAACTGGAGCTGTTAGCATTTAGGGAATCTGCACTTTGAAGAAAACTATTTTGAGAAGTGATGTATATAAAGGGAAAAAAAAACTGAATTTAGAATTCACACCTAATAATAAGAATGAAGTGGCTGAATGCCAACACACTGTTGCTATGTGATGCCAACTTGCTTTTCCAAAATGTCTGGTCTTCTGTGTATTGCTAAATTCAGCCAGCATTGTGGCTCTCCCAAAAGGATTTATCAAAAGAGCCAGACACCCTCAAACCATCCAGAAAGATCAAGACTATTATTTGCAGCTCTGTAGATTTCATGAAATGAAATTACTCAGAGCAATTTAACATCTCAACATTTAGATAATTAAGAGGTAAAACCTATTGCATTGCTTCTCAGAGACTGTTAAGTCTGAACTTGCCACCCAGCTGATTAATAACAATTCCCAGCCAAGTGTCTCCTTTGGGCCGAGCACTTGTGTGCACTCTCTGTAATCTTATAATTATCCTGCAGAATGGCTCTCGTTATTTCCATTTACAGATGAGGAAACTGAGGCTCAGAAAGGTTGAGCAGCAAGCCAAGGACTACTGCATGGGACCCCTGCTCCGTCTAACTGTGGTCCAAGTCTAGCCAGTGGCCCTGTGCGTTTCAAATCTCAGCATTGCATATTGAGCAAGATAAACTCTGGGGTTCCTTCTGGCTTCAAAAACCCCTTTGCCATGAGGTCATTATGTGTCACCCAGAACTTCTGTCACTTTCCCCTCCTCACAATGCACATGGAAACTTTTGCTTTGAAAAGCCAGTGTCTGGGCTTGGCGCCCGTAGCACAGTGGTTACAGCACCAGCCACATATGCCGAGGCTGTTGGGTTCGAACCCAGCCAGGGCCAGCTAAGCAACAGTGACCACTGCAACAGAAAAATAGCCTGGCGTTGTGGCTCGTGCCTGTAGTCCCAGCTACTTGGGAGGCTGAGGCAAGAGATCACTTAAGCCCAGGAGTTGGAGGTTGCTGTGAGCTGTGACGCCATGGCATTCCACCAAGGACAACACAGTGAGACTGTCTCAAAAAAAAAAAAAAGTAAGAAAATAAAAGAAAGGAAGAAAAGAAAAGCCAGTGTCGGGCCATTTTCAGGGTCTTGAAGCAAAGAGATGCCCTGGGTGCATATAGGCCTGAACCTGGTATGCACAGACACCAGTGCTGATGTCCCTTCAGGGCTCACGTGCAACTGGCCGAGCCACTTGCAGCTTCCCCCTGCACAGGGATCCCTCTGTGCCCACTGTGGCTGACTGCTCCATCCTAGTTCTGACAGCTCCAAATCCTCCTTTGTCTATGGTACCTGACAAGAGGCAAGGATTTGCACACTGCCACAGTCACTGCTACATCTGTGCAGGTGTTTGGAGAACCAGGACGTCCCCTTCCCCTTCCAGATGGCCCTTTAGACAGGGCATGCGTCAGCCCATCTTCTCACTCTAGGTCTGGCTCTGCTCATACTTCCGAAAGCCAGCCCATCCAAGAAAGCGGCCCTGCACTTCTGATCAGTCACAGGTCCCCAGTGGGCAGAGTCCCAGGTGCCCCTGCCTGCCCTGCTCTCTCTGTCCTCCACGTGCCCAGTTCACTGGCCCTGCCCTGGCAGTCCTAGTTAATAAATGGAGCCAAGATTTGAACAGAGGGTACCACTTGCAGAGCTGAAGCCTCCAGTGTGAAGAGTTTGGGGGCTCAGGTGTTCCTAAAGCGGGACTTGTTTCTCTTTTGTCCTGGGTCCTGATAAGGGTTGAACTGCATTTCTTCCCCAAACTCACATATTGAAGTTCTCACCCCCAGGACCTCAGAGTGAGATCTTACTTAGAAATAATGTTACTTAGAAATAATATAATTAAGGGCATAAGGGAGTAGGATGGGTCTCTAATCCCACATGATTGGTGTCCCCATAAGAGAGAGGACCCAAGACACACACGTGGAGGAAGCCATGGAAGATGAAGGCAGAGGGCAGTGCCATCCCTCTATAAGCCAAGGAATGCCAAACCGTGCCAGCAACTGCCAGAACTGGGGGACGGCAGGAAGCGGGCTCTTCCTCAAGCCCTCAGAGGGAAGCAGCACCCTGATCTCGGACTAGTGCTTTGGGCAGGCTGCTCGGTCTGTGGCGCTTTGTTACGGCAGCCTGGCAAATCACGATGCCCCCCAAAGAGCCCTGTTGGGATATAGGAATGGTCAGCGGGTTGCGAGGTGGCTCTGTGTGCCAGATCACAACAGCATCAACTACACCACCACCACCCCACCTCGTTCCTAGAGCACGCACAGACAGAGGACGACTCGAGATGCGGTAAAGCATTACCCCTTCCCCACCCTCCAGGAAGCAGGACCTGTCCCCAGCTGTCCCCACAAGCATCACTCCCTGCAGTCTGCCCAACCCTTCTATTAAGCCCCAAGATGACTTTCCACATACTCCCTGGGATATGACCAGAACAACCCCTGTCTGCCACCCAGCTTTCTCCCAAGAGAAATGTCTACCCTCCCATGCTCAAGTTGCCCACACATCTGCCCTGACACAGCTCCCCATCAGCGGGGCCCTGGGCTCAGTGTTCATGGAAGCCCGGGCAGCACTAGGGGTAGGCGTGGGGGTATAAAGAAGCGCCGGGCAGACCTGCTGTTTGATGCAAAAGCAGGATGCAGAGAGGAGTGTGAGACATGGAGCAGACACCAGTGTCCCTCCAATCCTATGTGCCTGCCCCCACCTCTGCACCCCTTTGCTCTGGTATTTGTCAGAGAGCTTCTCCCCTGGCAGCAAGCCCTGATGTTGGTCACTAGCAAGTCTCTAAGCTGGCCGTCACAGTCGAGGGCTGATGAGGTCAGAGTCCCCCTGCCTTGCCCCTCAGCCACAGGAACCTCACAATCGCACCCCAGGCATGTTCTGAACGCCTGGGGCGACCAATGTCCTCACCCCTATGGAACGTACGTTTGGGGTGAGAACAAGGCCAGCACCTCCTGCCATCCCCCAGGGGCTCTGCAGCTCAGTAACTGCCTTGCGAGCATCATCTCGGGACCCTGTATCTCTCCACCTACTGTGCAGAGAACAGAAGGAGGCGGTGACACATCAAAGTCACGTGGCCTGGACGTGGAGGAACCAGGATTTGAACCTGACAAGGGACGCCAGTTACAAGTGCTTGCCCAGTGCCAGGCTGCCCGCCCCAGGGCATGGGGTCCTGCTCCACAGTGCTTTCCAGTGCATTTACTTTCAAATCATGAAGTTAAAGGAATAAATCAGCACCTGGTCTTCACCTCTGTGCCACCATCATCTCCTCTCCATTCTTTTCTCTCTTCCTCCCACCCTCTCTCTGTCTCTCCCTTTCCTTCTCTCTCCTCTGTCCACTCCCCCCCCCCCCCAAACACACACACATTGTGCACCAAATGCAACACAGGTGACACACAGAACATTCCTGGGGAACCCAGGCCAGTGTCTTCCCAAGATTTCTGGAGAACCTGGCCTGCATATTTAGATACCTGTAAATAACAAGCTGATGCTTTAAATTTCATGAAACGTTCAAATGGAGAAGTCATTTTATTAACAGAACATTAACATGTGGGAGCCGCCTGCACATTGAACCCCTTTCCTATCTACATAATTCTGTTACTTTGAAAAGCCACAATCATGGTGCTATCAGACACTTCACAGCCTGATTCCATAGATTTAGGACAACTGTAATTATTTGTAAGCATATATCACTGCAGAGATAACAGCCTTACAAATGCTTCTAGACAGGTGACTTTTCATTCAGAAAACATTTAATTAGAACTTCTGGAAGATAATCTGTTAAGGACCAGCAAACCCCGCACACTCTAGGCAGAGTCGGATGTGACCTAGGGCTTTGAGGACACAGAACCAGTGTGGCTGTGAATTGGTGTGAGACTCCTGTTAAGAGTAAGGTGGAGCTCTGCAAATACGTTTCCTGCTGTTGTCTTCCATTCACAGGAGCACCGGGCACTCCCTATGTGGAGCAGATGGATAGACTGTCTGTCCGAGAGGCAGCTAAAGATGGTCAGCACTGTGCCAGCCACATCAGCTGATGGCACTGGCTGCCAGGACTCATGGCCTCTTGGACCCTGCTCCAGCAACACAAACTGATATTAGGGGGTGATTCCGGGCAAACCCACCACGGTGCTAGAGAGCTCACATGTCTGCTTTGCCCACAGGAGCCTGGCTGTATCTGGGTTCCCAGCAAGGTCCTTGTGCTTAAGCAAAGGAAGTTGAACCAGACCCTCCATATGGGGTGTCTCTGTTCCCAGTGCCAGCCCCTGGTCTTTGGAGATGCCGTATGGCCCAAAGACTAAATCATAGCCATTCTGCCTAACCCAACTTTTAACTCATGGTCTTTGAGCAGTGGATCAGCCTCTCTGAACCTCTGTAAGATGAGGATTCCAGGGCCGAGCCTGCAGGAGAGCAGGTTTCACTGGTAGCCCCAGTGTTGGACAGGTGTTCACTAAGTGGAAGGTGTAAAGACAAATGTGAAAGTTATGAGGACCTCATTCTCCATTCTCCAAGAGGAAGCTTGGGAACTTACATGGAGATGTGAAGACTTCTTTTAAAAACTTAACCCAAGAATGGTGATTCCCTATGTGGGAAAGCTATGACATAGATGTGAATAGATTGGGGAAGCACAAGGAAGGGACCCCTCCCCACCAGCGGATCATCTCCATCAACTCAAAGGAGCAGCAGACGAAGCCGCCCCCCTCCTCCACATTCCTGCCCTGCCACTCCCAACATTCCCAGCCTCCCCCCACATCCACGTACACTCTTGACACTTATACGACACAGCACATGGAGCAGCAAGGCTGGCTGGATACAGACGGGAGTGTCAAGTTGGGGAGTATTTGTTTCTGCAGGGACAACTCCATGAGGGGTGTCAGTGACACCTGAACAACTTGGCCTCTATCATCTCAGACACTGGAGCTTTCTGTCTCTGAGTCTCTCCCACACACCCCTATGGGAGGAAAGTGGAAACTCTAACACTCCTTACCCAGGGGAGAGGCAGAGCGGTAGGTCTCCCGGGCCTGGGCCTGGGCACTGGACCCCAGAAGACCAAGGCTGGAAGCCGGCTGAGTCACTCACTGGTATTGGGCAAGACTAGAACTTGCCTGAGCCTCAGTTTCCTCATCTTTAAAATGAGGAAACTGAGGCTCATCTTTAAAATGGTGTTAGCTAGATACAGAGGGTGTCTGGCACAGCTTCAGATCCAGTAGGGACTTACAGGATTAAAAAAGGAAGAACACTTCTGAATTAGTTTAAGAGACAGAAACTAATTCTTGCTCGTTCTTGCTCTTGCTTCCTGAATTCCCCAGCATCAGCCTGCTATTGCCTCAGTGGGTTTTGATAATTTCCGCAGACAGCAAGGAGGCAGAGAGCAGGGAGCAAACTCTGCATGCAGGAGAACAGTCCTTCTGACCCATAGTCCCTGGGGCTGCCCAGGGGCGTCCAAGTCCAGGCTCAGGCTCCCGGTTCCCTGAGTCTCGCCCGCTAAGTGACCTGTTCAATCCCTTCCCTCTCGGAGTCTCGGTCCCCCATGTGCAGAGTGGGGCTTTCCTAGCTCACTCAGTCCATCCCTTAGGGACACTGCAGAGCCCAGGGTGGGTCACCTCTGAGCAAGTCGCAAAGTGCACAACCCCGTCAGGTAGACCTGTGCCTGAATATATCTCTTAGCTCACGGAAGCCCCACCTATGGGCCGCCTCCTGGTGGTCCCTCACCCTGCTCAGGCCAGGAGCACTCCTTGTGTGCCAAGTGTTTCAGTGTCACAGCTGCAGACCTGAGAAAGACCCCAGGGGAATGCTAAGTTCTTCAAAGATACCAGAAACTTTGGAAACCTCCAGGGGCTGGCAGAGGGCCCCGGAGGCTGTAAGTCCATCTCTGCCACAGACTGATGTGTGACTCCGAGCAATTATTCAACCACTCTCCAACCCCAGTCCTGAGTTCCTCCAACAGTAAAATAAGGGCAGGTGGATCTCAACACCATGGTCATGAGAATCATCTGAGGGGCTTTGAGCCCACCCATGCCCGGGCCCAGGCCGGAAAGTCTAACTTAACCCATCCAACGTGAGGTCCGCCTGTGGGTTTGGAGTTCCAGCCCTCCAGGTGATTCTACTGTGAAGCCCAGTAGGTGAACCACTGCGCAGTGTCAGGAAGAAGAAACCGCGAGCACATGTGTCCTGCCCCTCGGGTCGGGGAGGCAGCCTCAGTGATTCCGGTACTTTTCCACCCATCCCAGCCAGCCTCAGAATTGCTTCCCGTGGGTGCTCTGCTGGCCACTCACAGCCAGTCCAAGCTGGCCTGCACCATACAGCCAGCTCGCCTCTCCGCGTGAGAGGACAGCTGATGGGCTCTCTGTCTCCAAAACCTACGCTCTGGGCTTCCACAAGAAATTCTGCAAGAAGTTAAATACTCAACGACATTTCAGAGCAGTCTGTTGTCAGCTGCTTCTGAGACTGGCTGTGTCTACATTCACGAGCAGGCCGGGAAAGACGCAGAAGAGTAACAGTCACTCCCAGAAGAGTTAGTGACCCGACTCCAGGGTGGATGCTGGCGGACCCACACTGCGCTGAGGGCTGCCATGCAGTGTCTGACTTACCCTTTACTCCTCAGAGCTCCTGTGCTCCTTTACCCAGAGCTCCTCAGTGTGTTTCTCCACCCTGACTCAGAGGAAGATGGGTAAGATGGGAGAATTTGCACTGGGCTCCCAGGAGGTGGGTGACAGGTCATATCCTGTCCCGCCCGGCCCAGCAGTGCTATGCCCGGGCAGTGGAAGTGGAGCTCTGATCTGCTCCTGGCTGTGCTGGGCACACACCAGGGCTCACAGGGCCCTTGATCAGGGATAAAGAAGCTCGCAGGTGCCTGTGAACTTGGGGTGTGCCTGGGGGCCCTTGGCTGCCCCAAAGCCTGAGCATGTGGTTGAACTCTCTTTTTCCCACAATCATGGGAGGGGTGTGGGAGTGGAAGGCATGGGTAAGGGGAAGTGGTTCCAGACGGACCCATCGGAGGACCACCTGCTCTGCACTCCTTTGCCTGCTGCCCTGTTCTGGGGCCTGATGTCCCCTCCCTCAGCCCTCCTGGCCCCAGTGAGAAAGACACTGACTTGGCTGCTTAGAATACACCCCCAAATAAAATGCAACACTGAGCGGGACATGGACCAGGAAGAGAGGTCCTCTGGGATGAGGACCCCACTGGGCCCTGGGCACTGGAGGATGACACAGAGGCTGGAAGTCCAGGGAAATCTCTCGGAAATCCAATGTGGTTTTAAACCTACAGCACACCTCAGTTTGGACGCCCCTGCACTGGATGGCTCGGTGTCCCTTCTACCTAGACAGTGCCATCTGCACAGCCAGACCCTCTGCACAAGCTTGTCTGCAAAGCCCCAGCCAGGGGAGCTTGCTTGGGTCCCAGAACCCCTGCACCCTGACGCCCCTGGGTGCCCTGCCTGGAGGACAATAAGATCAATGTTCCTATCACCAGGGGACCCCTGGAGTCTCCCCAACCCAAGCTCCCTCTGCAGGAGCTCTTACATGCTCTGCAGAGGTGGTGCTGGAGGAATGTGTGCTGAAATGAAATGAGGGTATGTTTGCATATTTCAGGAGGTTTTCTTAGGATGGCTCCTTCATGCATGTGAGAAAGCCACAACGGGAGCAGTGGGTGGTGGCTGTGGGCACCGGGGGTGGTTCCACCAGAGCCATATTTGGTCCCCATGAGGTTTCCTGGGCATAGCTTTCTCTCCCTGGGAAGTTGCTCCTCGTCCTCAAAAAGGATGAACAATTTTGTGAACATTTTTAAAAACTCTAAATGCATCAGATCCATTTGGAGAGAGCATATTGAGTTGTGAATCTCCCATCAATTTTACTGAAATTTTTCCTGGGTACTATTAGAGGGAATCAAGCTGAAATCAAAAAAGAAAAAAAGGAAAGAGAAAAATTCAATAGTTTAGCATTGGTGCCGTATGACCTGTCCTCCTCTGAGGGTTCACATCCACCTCATGGTCCTCTGGGATCTAGGAGGAGGCGCCTCTGTGTCCTTTCAACCCCCTTCAGTTCCAGCCCCAGCCAGTAGTGTAGGTGGGGGGAAAGGAGGGTGAAGATCACAGACGTCATCAGCCAGGCTGTGCCACATGTTCCAATGGCCCGTGTCCTTTAACCCTCACAACACTGCACTCCCTTCTGGAGGCCCAGACAGGCCAGGTCACGGGCCCAGGGTCACAGAGCAGGATGGATGGAGGGGGGCTGAGCCCAGGGAGACACCCTCCAGAGCCTTCTGCTAACCACTCTGCTACTGCACCAACAGAAGGGGCAGCGTACTCCGGGATGGGGAAGGCACCGCAGAGTCAGGCTGTTTGGGGAAGAGAAGTTGGGCAATGGGAGGGGGGGACAAGGGCTCAGTATCTACAAGGCCGCAGGGGCTCCCGGACAAACAGGAGGAGCAGGCAGCACTCCCCCATGCTGCTCCTCACTGGGGCGTGCATGATGTGGGTGACAGCCAGGTAGGAGGCCCCCTCCAGGCCCTGCAGCTGAGGGTGAGGTGGGCATGCTGGGGGGCTGGGCTGTTTCCTGTGATGCTGGGTGACAGCCAGCTAGGAAGGCCCCCTCCAGGCCCTGCAGCTGAGGGTGAGATGGGCATGCTGGGGGGCTGGGCTGTTTCCCGTAATGCTGGGTGACAGCCAGGTAGGAGGGCCCCCTCCAGGCCCTGCAGCTAAGGGTGAGGTGGGCATCCTGGGAGGCTGGGCTATGTTTCCCTTCTCTCTCTCTTTTTCTCAATCTCATGCATGCAACCCTGCACAATCCTACTTTGCAGATTCAATGAAACTTCCATAACTACCTCCTAACAGAACTTGAAAGTTATTTTTTTATTGCCAACTTTGCAAATAGTTAAGCTGCGTTGGATATAAAGTTGTAGGGATTTTCTTCTCCTTTAAGTGGGCAAACCTGTTTGATTAGGTGATTTTTTTTTCTTTTTTCTGGTTAACACACACGGGGGTGGGGGGTGGGGGGAGTGCTGCAGCTTGAGCAGGTTGGCTTGAGGAACACAGCCCCGAGGCCAGTGTGCTGCACCTTGGCTGGCTCGGGGGCAGGGGATGGGGAGAGAATGTGACAAGCATGATCACCTGTCAGAGGGAGACCCCAAGCTGTAGGGGTCCCCCCCCAGCTGGGCATAGAGCATGTTTCCTGCACCCTGGGCAAGTGACTGCTATTGACCACGTCCAGGCTGGGGACACCTGGGAGCTGGGCTCTCCTGTCCTGCAGTCAGTGGGCAGAAGGTGCCCAGGCACTGCACAATGCTTCCTTCTGCTTTCCCAACCCTTCTCCCTTCCTTTGGGGCCTCCTGGGGGCGGAAGTCAGGATAAAGGGTTACAATGAGTGATTTGGAAAGGGAGTGGGAGAGTCTTTCACACCCTTTGGTTCTAGGCTGAAGAGGAAATGTATGAATCTTCTTTTCACTACACCTGCCAATTTCATTCTCACCCCACTCCAACACACCCTGTGAGGAACGTGGGGCCAAGAGGAGTCATGACCGATAAAGGCCACCGGGCCCTGCTTTGTCCTTCAGACCCCTGACACACATGCCCAGCCAGTCAGGCTCACCTGGTGATCACGTAGGGCGCAAAGCACACGAGGAAGGTCCCTATGAAGGTGCTGATCTTCTTGGTGGCTCGCTGCCGCCTCCGCTTCTGTTCCTCCAGACAGCGTTCCCGCACACTGTGTGTGAGACAGGGGAGAAGGTGACTGACGGGGGAAAGAAGCCCTGCTCCCAAACACAGGCGTTGGCCTCCAGGGTGGGAACTTGACTGTGGAGCCAGAAAGACCTGGGGGGTCAAGTCTTGGCTGTAGCTGTTGACCTTGGGCAAGCTGTATGACATTGCTAAGCCTCAAGGTCATCACCTGTAATATAATAACCTAACACTACATATTTTACATACAAGGTTTAGTGTATTATATGTAATCTAACAGAACACTAAAAAGGACTATTTTAAAAATTAAAAGCATGAAGCACACACAAGGATGAAAGTGTTCAGTGCGTGAAACACACACAGCCGCTGGTACAGTGCCAAGTCAGGACAAACACACATTAACTCACTATTGTCCGTACCATTCACTGATCACCAGCTAGGTGCCAGCGCCAGCGTGCCACACTGTCCACCAGCAGCTCTACTTCTCACCTTCACGCCAGGTACACGCGACCTGCCAGGGGGGTTTTGCCTGCCACGTGTCTTACAACGACAACCATGAGTTCTCTAGATGGAATGAGCTGCCTGGCCGGTGAGTGGAGGCAGGGTTTGAAGCTGTGCGTATGACTCAAAGCCGGTCCTTTTCACTGGGGGCAGCCTGGACTGTGTGTGTCCTGTGCTGTGTGGGCCTGCTTCTTCCATCCCAAAGCCTCACCCTGCCCGCAGCTAGACACCACATGCTTGCGTCACTGAAGGAGGAGTCCCTTGATCCTTTTAGACCCCACATTTGAGGGAGCAGAGAGCCCCATGTCCCCATGGAGTAAGGGGCACAGATTCAAGGATGGGACTGGGAGTTATCTATGCTTCCAGCCATATCTTCCTGAACACCAGCGCCTCCAGCCACACCCTGTTCCTGCTCCTCTCTGCTCCAAATGAACACAGAGGAAGACTGCAGACACGGCTGCCCCGGACGTGAAGGGCCTGGTGGCAGAGACCTGACTCCAAAAATAGGCCAGCTGGTCTGTTCAGCAAAAGTAAGCAATGGAGAGCATATTCATGAGTCAGGTTCATGCACATCACTAATATCAGGACAGCCTTCCCTTCCTGCCAGGAGAACCATCATTTTAATACTTAATCAAAGCTCCTCTTAATCAGATTTCCTGCCACAGATGGACAATTTCAGATTGGATGGGACTGTAGGCTCCTGAAATTCTTGCAGGATTTTTTCTCCCCTGATTTTTGCCTTTCCAGGAATTTAAAGAGTGTGGAACTGGAGTTGGACTTGGCACAAACAGGTTTCATTCTGGACAAAAATGTGTTACTGATGACTAATACTACTAATTAATTTCTAAAAACTAATGACAACCTGCATTTCTTGAGTCTTTAATATATGCCTGGGTAGACACTGTGACGGAGGTTCATATAATCTGCTTATTTGCTCCAGCATCTTGGTGAGCTAGGGACTGACACCCTTGTGGTCCCTGTTTTTCAGATGAGAAGACGAGGCACAGAGGACTTAAGTAACTTGCCCAGGATCACAGAGTTGGTAAGTAATGGTGGAAGGGTGACCAGTTTGTTCCAGTTTATCTGGGACTGTCCCTGTTTAGCACAGGAAGTCCTGCATCCTGAACAGTTTGCAGGGGACTGTTCAAGTTTTCAAATGGAAAGTCCCACACCTGAGAATCCCCTTCTGTGCCAGGCAAACCAGGATGGTTGGTCACCCAATGAGATGGCCGGATCTGAACCCAGGCTGTGTGACTCTGGAGCCCTGTGCACCGCTACCAACCAGCGTGTGCATCACAGCCTCCTAGGAAGGCATCATCTCACCCAGACACGTGGAAGCACAAAGATGGGGTCAGGAAGGCACTGAAGAATGGCATTGCCTAAGGTCACACAGCAAGAGTCAATCTTAAATCTTCTGACTTTCTCATTACACCTGGGTTTTTGCAGTTTTCTGCCAAAGTCCTCTGGTGCATGTGACAGGTGAGAAGGGCATAAGTCCCCACCTGGAGGTTTGGGTGCTGTAAAGCAACCAACTCATCTGTCTTGGTTTTAAAACTCAAAGTCCTGCAGCCTGGGAGCCCCTCAGTCCTAGGCAAACCAAGAAGACAGTGGTCCTAGGGATGCAGAGTGTTTGGCATAATTCTCCATAGCACAGGCCTGAAATGTCACTGTATTTCCCCTGAAACTTTCAGTGCAACTGATGTAAAATGTGCTACAGGTACAGAACGTGAACCATCAGAGCACATGCACCCCCTGAGATGGGCAGAGCATTCTGGGAATCCCCTATACAAGCACCCAATTCATGCAAATGACTCATCAATGGGAACCCAGAGGGACGGGGGCTGGGCCTTCCTACAATTTGTGACCCAACAGTGTTGTCTAATTCTCAGGTGCTTTAGTAAAACCCTGGTGAGTGAAAGAACCCTGGCTTAGGCATCCTTTCCCCAATTCTGTCCACATAGCTGTGTGGCCTCAGGGAAGTCACTTAACCTCTCTGAATTTGGTCCCTCATTTATCTATGGGGCAGGGGAGGGTCATAATTAGACCTACCATTCATTGCGAGGACAGACACTTTTTATGAACAGACATGAGTCATGAGCTATCAGTCCCTTGAGGGGTGAGGAGCTTCTTGGGTCCCCCCAGTAGGGTTTGGGATCCCTGCAGAGGAGCTGAAGACACAGGTCTTTCCTGAGGAGCAGCAGCCTCCTCACCCTGCCACATCAGATAATCCCTCCCCCAAAACACAAGGCCCTAAGGAATATTTAAAAACAGATATTGATGAGACCCTAGAGGGCTTCAGAAAAAAATGAACAGAAGCATTTCATTGGCCTGAAGGAAGGAAATGGACAGAATGCAGGCTAGTCCACACCAGTCCTCAACACTGAAAGCATCTGCGGGGAATTAATTGTACCTGTCCCCTCCTCCCCCCAGGCTCTGTGTAGCTGGGGGCAGGGAAGACCCCATCATTTCAAGCTCAACATCTCACACCCAGAAAATACCTACTTAAGTGTATGTTGTAGGAGTTAATAAACACCCCTTTAAAAATACTTTAAGAAAATTAGGATTCAATCATTTTCTGAAAGTTATCTTTTCAAAAGAGATGATAGTAAGCTGGAAATCTGGTCTTAAAAGTAGTTTTTAAAAGGACCCTTAAAAATCTTGAGCCTATCATACAAAGCAAGGACGGTCCCTGGATATAAAGCCACAAAAACATCTTCTGGCCTGGCCTCCTTTCTTGGTTAGTCCTTAGTGGGTAGGCAAGAAACACAGAGCCAGGCTTCTAAGTTCAAACCTGAGCACTGTCACTTAACTGCCGTGGAGCCTCAGGCAAACTACGCAGCCTCTCTGTGCCCATCAGGTTCATTTTAGGGTCCTACTGAGATTACCTGGGTTAGATACTACTGAGGACAGTGCCTAACTAAGAGCAAACGCTCTATGAATACTACCCACTACTATTATTCATTCAACATGCATTTATGGAATAAGTACTATGTTCCAGTATTGCCTTGAACTCCAAAACCACAGAGCTCTGCCCACAGCAAAAATCTTCTTCCTGTCCCTGCACTCCTGAGAGAGACAGCTGTAACCAGAGACTGCACCAGTGGAGCAAGAGAGTAAGCTGGGAGCCCGGAGGGCTGACATGATGTCCTGACTCTTGCACTGGCTCTGTGACCCTCTCTGGGACTTTAGGGACATGGGAGACCCTGGACCTTCACAGCACCTGTCATGCCATGGACAAACAGGGTGTCTTCAAGGTGGACCTTGTGCCTGTAATTTGCATCCACAAGCCCTGGTCACATCTCTGCTCTGGGATAGATTAGCTAGACTCCACAGTATGAAGGTCTACACAGCCACCTACCCCAGCTCATGGATGGGGAAACTGAGGCTCAAAGAAGAGAGGGACTTGCAGGAGTGGGGCATAGGGGGGTAGCACTCAGTCACTGACTCCCAGCCTGGTGCTCCTCCCCTGATCTTCCCTGCCCAGGGCTCTCCTACTTTTCAGGTGAGAAGAGGGAGGTGGCAGGAGGCACACAGGCAGGGCACACCCTAGGTGGCAGTGTAACCCTCTGCTTATTATGATTACTGTTTAAGCACAGTCTGAGAGGGTTCACCTGCTCCCCAAACAACATGTAAAACTGCTTTGCTCTTGCTGTCATCCCCCTACCCGACACACATACCATAACTTTATAAAACTAAGCTTCTTGGAATCTTGTGGCCCTGTGAGCTGTTATTTTACTTATTTGCACATGAGAACACCAAGAGCCAGGAAGGTGTATGACATGCCCAAGGCCACGTAGTGAGTTTGGGACACAACCAGATCCCCTGACTCTGAGCTCTGGGTGGTCCCCCCAGGCACCCACCCCTGCCTCCTGTAGAATCACTGAGCAGTGAGTGTTCTCAAACATCCCCGAGCCTGGTGGTGGCCCCTGAAGTCCCCAGATCCTTAGGCAAGATCTGTGGTACAGCAAGGCAAGGCCCAAATCTCCCCCAAGAACCCTAGACCTGGTATATTCAGCCAGAGTGTCATCTCATGATCTTGAGTGCCGATTGTGTCTGGCACAGGATGAAGAGTTTCCTTGAGAAAAAAAGGAGATGGTGCTCTAGCACTATGCCTGTGGGGTCAAAGACATGATCCCAGGATCAGGTCATCCCTTTAGATACATGGGGCAAAAGGAATGGCGAATTCTGAGAATATCTGAAAAGTCAATGAACAAAGTGATCTCAGTGAAAACCTTTCAGGCACAGACCCCTCCCTGCCCTCTGCAGGGGTTGGGGATCCTGAATGACTTCCAGATGGCTGCAGTCTGCCCAGAGGCCCTGCTCTGAGTACTCAGGGGTCACCCAGATTTGTTTCATGGCTTTTAAGGCAAGATAACAAGCTGACTGATGGGGGGTTCAGGACGGTGGTGTGAGCAGTCCTGTCTTCAAATCCAGCAAGGGGGGGTGTCCCTGCCCTGGGCCCTGCACATTAAGGGGACCACACCTCTCCCCACAACAGAACAGTTCATAGGGCTAAGGGAAGGTGCCCTCCCAGAGCCCCCACCTTTGTTCTAGATCAAGTTTTAAATGCCTAGAACATGGAATACTTTGCCCAAATGCCTTCATTCTGCTACCAAAGCCTGTGCAGGCATCTCCTCTGGCCCCATCCTCTGAGGGTGAACTGTGCTGCGTGTGAGCCGCTCCAGGCCTGAGGGGTGGTGTTTGGGAGCAGCACGTGTGCATGGGAACCTGTGGTGTGTGACTGGGGCAAGGGAGGCGCAGTGTGGGGATTCTCATCTCCTCCACCTGCTGTGCACACGTTCAGTTCTCTCAAATCACAGGTCTGGCCAGTTACAGTCAGCCCCTCCCCGTGGCTGCCAGGCGTGGCAGAACAAATGGGCACCATGGTCAGGGCCAACTCAGCTCTCCCCAGAAAGCATAAGGCTGACCGCCAAAGAGCCTGAGAATTCTGAATTCGAATCCTGCCCTGCAGCTCATTATAAAGGTATATTTGCCAAGGAAGGAGGGTAGAATATACTTCATCTACCAGTTTATAAGATAAATTCAGAACTAAATACCTATACATGGTTTGTGAGCACCCAGGTGTACTATTGCCCTACCAATAAATTCTCAGGGCAGACCTAGGGATGAGTCTTGGATTGAGCCATTGATCTTCTAGATCTGTTCAGTTAGACAGGGCCATCTTCCCTGGCCTCCCAATTTCCTCATTTGTAAAATCAAGGGCACAGTGAAGTCTTCTACTCCACAATTCTACACCCTCTAGAGCCAGCATTCTGCCAGCATCTACAGATATGGCTCACAGGGCATCAAGGAGACACTGGGAGGCCTGGTGGAGCCTCGGGGTCCCCAGAGGAAAATCCAGTTAGGATGGGCATGGCTTCTGTGTTCAGTACTTTTCACTAACATTCTGTTTTTGTTAAGTCACTAAGTGAGCTGGGGAGCAGTGATCCTCAGCCAGACTAGGAATCACAAGGCCCTGTCTCCATGCACCAGCACCCACCTGCCCTCTGAGCCTGGCAACCCCAGGGAGGGCCTGGCTATAACTGGCTCCAGCTATGACTTGGGAGGACCCAACGTGCAGGGGGGTGTGTGTGTGCATGGAGCAGGTGGAGGACCAGGTGTGTGTGCGTGCATGGAGCAGGTAGAGGACCAGGTGTGTAATAGATACAAGAACCTCCAAATTGCTTCAGAAATGTAGTAACTTTCAAGAAACCACCACAGAAAGGCAGGCATGGGAACACCACTCAGGGCCCCAGATTTAATTAAGAAGAGAGGACCCCTGAGGCTTGGGCAGGCAGTGGAAGCACAGGGGTGAGACCTGCTACACACCATGTTAGACACCTTGCAGGAAAAGCAGACACCACCAGGGAGCTTCCTGACAAATGCCACCCAGGATCTTCAAAACAGGTCCCTTTTAATTAAGTCCCAGGAGGCCATCAGTGTGGTGGCTGAGAAAACTGTCAGTGAGCAAAGACTCCACCTGCTTCCCTGGCTCTAGAGGGACAAGCTGGCTTCCGCTGCCCCAGGGCCAGCACTCCAGAATCCCACAGATCTCAGCACTAAATGGTCAGGAAGCTTTGTTCCTGAGGCTGGAGGAACTAGGGGCAGCCCTGAGTGAGCTCTCCACTTTCTCATCTGTGGGGAGAAAGAGTTGCGAGCTGCCAAGATAGAAGTCAGTGGACTGGATGTCCCCTCCTCAGAAGGCACTAGTCTCCCAGAGAAAGATAATTTAGTGTTCATGGAAGGGGCAGTGCTGTCACATGGGCCACTATTTTGCCACCTCAGGGAGCTCTAGTTCCAGCCCCTGCCCCAGAAGCCCTTCCTGTCTCCAATGAGACTTCCCAGAGGCCTCCCAGGGCACTGGGGACAGAGACTCCTCAAAGCAGCCTGCGGTTGGCAGAGGTCAAGGTGCTCCCAGAGTGGGAGGAGAAGAGACTAGAGGTGAGCTGCACAACTGCTTCTGCTCCTGGGACCCTGGGACTCTCACTGTGGCATCTGGCCTGACATCAGAGAGAGGATTTTGCAGGAGTGGAGACGACCCTATACCCCAAGGGGGCAGAGAAGGATTATGGCCCCTCCTCCTCTGGAAGTTGGAGGAAGAGCAGGGATGGGGTTTACACTGGTCTACAGAAGAACTGATTCCTTTCTCAACTCAACCCTCCTTCAATGTCAGTTAGACTCAGGGTGAGCGGGCCCAGTGTAGGAACTGCTGAAGTCCCAAGGAGTTAACGACACTGCCCTGCACCTTCTAAGATCTGTCCCAGCCCAAGCCCTAGGAATGGACTCCCACCCCCAAGTGATGGGAGGGGGAATAGCTCTGTAATTGTGGCTGTGAATATTTCCTTGAATAAAAATGACATGTGCAGCGAGAGCTGGTTTGCGTTAGAGCACACGCATGCCACACCTGTGAGCGTGGGCATGCGGCCAGCTGTCTGGGACACATGCAGGTCATGTGTGAGCAGGTGAGATTGCGTGTGGAGCTCCCACATTTACACGCGGTAGTGTCTATGTGCTCTCTGTTGTTCACAAGTACATTTTGTACATGATTCTGTGGGGGAGAGTCTTTGGCTAGAAAATCAGTCCTGTGTGTTGTCATCAGTAGTTGTTCAGACGGAGGACAAGGAGCTTGTGTATACCTGCCCTTCTATATGCAGGACAGTGAAGTTCAAGCACTGCTTGTAAGGGCTCATGGACAGGAAAAACTCAGAGCTGAAGGAGCTCTTGCTCTGACTGACACCTCCAGTCTGGGGGACAAACACCCCCTAGGGACAAACTGAGCTCAGACTCAGGGAGAGTCCCAGGGTTCTGTTCACATGGAAGGCTCTGGCCTCCTCTGCCGGGGTTCTGGCCCTTCCTTGGCTTCCATTATCTGGACCAGTACCCCCTTATCTATGGCCCCAGGGAACAGAAGAGGAGCAAGCCCTTCCCTGGGACAGCAGAGTCCCTGAGACACCAGCAGCGGTCTCCCTCCTCACTTCCCTGTTCCCCCAAGCAAAGCTGAGGTGAGCTCAGGACAGCTCAGCTGAGAGTCCCCTCTTCTTCCTGAGAGGCTCCCACAGTCAGAGTGCGGCTTCTCTGCAAGATTCCCGGACACCAAGGGTGGGAGACGGGGGACAGAGCTCTGGGGAGTGGGGAGAGAGAGGCTGACCTCTCCACGCCGACGCAGAGGAAGGCACAGCCAGATTCCATCTGGATTCATGCTCACAGGGTTGGGAGGCAGAGGCAGCACCAGACACCAGAGAGGCAAGACCCAGGGAGGCAGCACGCTTTGGTTTGAAGAGCCCTGGGAGCTCCCTCAGTATCAGGCCACCCTCCCCTGGAGTCCTGATTCAAACCTTTTAAAGGTCTTAAACCATTGCCTTCCCACATGTAGTTTAAATTGAAAACTACAAACACATGAAACAGGTGTAAAGAAGCCCAAATTTGTGACTTTCTGTGACTTCTGCCCTGACGGATTGATTCATCCACACTCCCTGTGAGGTGGGGAACTTGTGGCCTTCTGGATCCTTCAGTGTGTCTTTTTGATGGAATCCAATTTTTATAGAAAAAGTCTTTTTAATGAAGGGACTTGTTCTGTGAAGTCTGGACTCGGTCCAGGGGCCACACTTGGGGATTTGAAGGTCCACAAGCAGCTTTGAGGTGGCAGGTCCCCCACCCCACTTGACTGTTCTCCCCACCTTATTATCCCAAGAGGAAATAGAGGCTCGGTGGAAAGGAACTTGCCCATGGCCGGACACGGGGGCGGGATCACTTCCACTTCCGTTCCCACACCGTCGTGGCCCCTCCACGCTCCCAGGGCCCTCGCCCAGGCCTCCCCTCACCTGGGGTGGATGTCCACGAGCAGCACGAGCGTCTGCATGGTGATCACGTCGATGCGCTTGCAGTGGAAGCGGGCCACCTTGAGCACCTTGAGGTACGTGCAGCAGAGCACGACAAAGGACAGCAGGAAGCTGAGCGCGTGGAAGGCGCCGGTGAAGACGGCGAAGTGCAGGCGCTCGTCGGGCCGCCGGCTGCACAGCGTGCACGAGGCGTACAGCTGGTGGAAACCGAGCCACGACAGCGCGAGCGCCGCGGCCGGGAAGGCGAGCGCGTGCAGCCACGTGTAGGCCACCATGAGCGCCGCGTCGCGGAGGCGCATCTTGGCCCGGTAGCTCAGCGGGAAGACCACGGCCACCCAGCGGTCGATGCTGAGCGCCGCCATGCTGAGCATGGAGTTAGTGGTCAGGAAGGTGTCGAGGAAGGCGGCCAGGCGGCACAGGCGGTCGCCGGCCGGCTGCCTCTGCGCCACGACGCCGGCCAGCGTGAGCGGCATGTTGACCACGGTGCACAGCAGGTTGCCGCACGTGAGGTTCAGAGTGAAGAGCGCCGGCGCCTGGCGGCGGATGTCCGCGCTGTGCAGCAGGCACAGCAGCACCAGCGCGTTGGACAGCAGCGAGACGCCCATCGTGCCCACCAGCAGCCCGGCCAGGCCTGCGTCCCACGAGTTCATGGTGCGCGCCCCCCGCCGGCGCTCAGGGACCGCAACCCGGCGCCACCCTGGGAGGCCCGCGGCCGGCTCAGCCCCTTGGCGCCGCCGCCCGGCGCCCCCAGGTCCCCGCCGCCATGGTTCCCCGGCGGGCGTTCGGCGACCCCCGAGTCCCAGCCACCTCCCGGGCGGGCGTCCGGGCGCGCGGCCACCCCGGAGACCCGGCCACCTTCTGCACAGGCACCTGGTCGAGCGGCCGCCCCTACGTCCTGCAGCACCTCCCGGGCCAGCGACGGAGTGGCCGGAGCGCCGGAGCTGGTAGCGCCCTCGGGTCCTGGAGTGCAGCGCCGGCGGCCTCCGCCTCGGCTTCCTCCCGCCTCACCCCATCCCTCCAGGCTCCAGCGGTCTCTGCTCAGCTCCGCGCCCGCCCGCCCGCTCTCTGCCTTTCTCTGTCCCTCCTTCTCTCGGCTCTCGCCTGCTCTCCCTTTCTGCTCCCGCTGCCACCTCTCCCTCTCCCCGCCCCCTGCGCTGTTCGCTCTGCCTGTCTCTCCCACCCCCAATTTTCTCCTCCCTCTTGTTCTTCCCCTCCTCTCTCTCTCTCCGGAATCGGGCTGCTTCTATCACAGAAATCCCCACTGATGCGCGCGCGCGCGGACACACATACACGCACACACAGGCGCGCGCACACTCTCACACTCCCCAGACTCGGAGGGAGTCAGCTCTGAAAGCTCCAGGGCGGGCCGATTGGCTCCCTGTGGCTCCCGCACCATCCTCCCCAGTGTGTGTCCAAGACAGGCAGAGTTGAGGAAATCTCCGAGTAAAGAGAGGGATCCCTGGACACCTCCTGCCTAAGCGCCACCTGGCTGTTCTGGACCTGGACGAGCTTCCCAGGACTGACACACCTCCCTCTCTGGGCTGGGCAGGTAGGCTCAGGTGGGCTACTTTTGCTGAGGGGGAAGGAGCCCACATTTCTGTCTTGCATAGTCAAGGGCACAGACCTAGATATCTCCCAAGACCTCCCCAGCCTGTCCTAAGAACAGCTGCTGCCCTACTGGGGTCCTCAGTGCACAGTGCCTTCTTCCCAACTGAGGGTCCCTCCAGCTGGACCCTCAGCAGCATCCTCAAGCCTGCCTGAGGGACTCTGAGGTTCTCTGTGACACATTTTGGGGGTCATGTCACCGGAGAGAAGCTTTTATCCAACCTTGAGCACTCCCAGGCATGGAGGCCTGCGTGTCCACAGGCAGCCTCAGCAGCAGTCCGGGTTCCTGCTGCTGCCTTTTCTCAGTCCTGAAGCCTGCACACCCTCTTGCCCTGGGTCTGGCGAGGTGACAAGTTTGAAATGATGAGGGCCCTGCATGCCAGAACTCTTCAGAAAGTGGGGAGGATGCTGGCTGGTAGGCTTGGTCCAGGCCACAGGGATTGGACACACAGAGTCTCAGCCTCCCCTCAGGAAAATATGCAGGGACTCTGGCCTTCTGTCCTTGATCAAGACCCCATGGGGAAGAGATAGGTGGCAGCTCTGAGAACACCTTACACCCCTTTCACCTGTCCATGAGGTGCCACTTCTTGTGGCTACTCACCACTTATGCTGTATTGGCAACCTTGTCCCCCTGCCCTGAGCAGAGAGCGCTCCATCTTGGAGCCTCACAGTGGTGACTGAACATAGCCAGGCCTCAATCTGTTAGATAAAGTATACCAAAGCAAGGACAGTTTCTCTCAAACTGTTGACTCTACCCCTCAACGGTAGAGACCTCCTCGTGATCGCCCCTCACATCATCCCAAGCCCCTCACAGATGCTCATGAAATAAGACACCAGGAAGGTGGGATAAAAGTGCCCTCACCCCCATGTGTCCACAGATGGTGCTCATTAACAGTTACCTGAGTGACTGACAGCTGCATAGAAGTGTTGGAACTCACACCAGTTCTTAAGGGTGCATTGTGACATCTGTCTCCTGCTCTGTTCCAGTGGCAGCACCTTGGTGGCTTAAAATCCACTATGGTATGAGTTTTTAGATCATAGAAATCAGCAAACCACAAATCAGGGTGCTCTTTCCCCAGCCTCTGCTTATGCATTTACCAGTTCACCACTGACTTCAGAGGACCCTGGGCAAGTTACTTACACTCCTCAAGCCTCGGTTTCCTTATTTACCTTTGAGAACTATGGTGAGCATTAGGGAGGAAAATGTGTCTGTGGAGCTTTGCTTCCCAGAGAAGGAAACAGAACAAAATGCCAGTAACCTGCCTACCCCTCTGCTCCTCAGGTGCCTACGGATCTCAGGGCTGGTTACGATGTCCTCTTTAGATACTTGATGCATAATGTTAGAGCACTCTGTTCACCTGTATGTCTCTTCTCCTAAGAAGTCCCCCTCCCACGTATCCCCACATGAGATAGGTGCCTGCTTTGGTTGCAATGTGTGTCCCAATGTTCACACACTGGAAACTCAATTCCCAATGTGGCAGGGAATTGGGTCCCGGTGGGAGCTGTTTGTGTCCCAGGGCACTTCCTTCATGAGTGAATTAATGCCATTGTCATGGCAGTGGGTTCCTTATAAAAAGATGTTTGGCCCCTGTTCCTCTTTGTTGCTCTCTTCCCTTCTGCCTTCAACCATGAGATGATGGAGCAAGAAAGCCTACAACAGATGTTAGCCCAGTCTTGGACTTTCCAGCCTCCAGAAACCTGAGTCAATACATTTCTGTTCATTCTAAATTACCAAATCTTGAGTATTCTGTAATAGCCACACAAAACAGATTAAGGCAGTGATTATGTACTGTGTATTGAGTAAATCACCCAATATGTTTTGGGGACACCATTGAATCTGTGTTGCTTACACTTTAGTGTTTATGACAATGAGCTGGTAAACTTGGGGTGCTGGATAAAGATTTAGATCCCTGGGCTTTCCAAGTCAGTCAGAAGGTCTGGGGATTTGCATTTTTCATGAGCTGATGAGGGTGGCCCATGGTCATGCTCTGAGGAGGCTGCTCTAGGAGAAGTGGTCAGGGTGGCAGCTATATCCTTGACTATCCCCTGGCTCATCCTCCAACAACGGCCTTATTCTCTGGCCTGGAGGTACTCACAGAAAAATGCGCATAAACCAGTGTTTATAAAGGCACAAATGTAAAGTGCTAATTAATATTCTCATAGTACATTAGAATTTATAAAATATGTCCAAACATTATCACACTTTACTTAATTCTTGCAACAAGAAGAAGAGCTTCTCACTGCCCACATTTTAGAGATGAAGAAGACACAGAGGCTCAACAAGGTTAAGTGACAGAGTTGGTGAGGAATGATGCCAGCACCTCTTTCTGTATACACCAGTGTCCTCAACTACTTTCTCTAGAGGGTGTCCTTGGTCTGTAACTTAAAAGCATCTCAACTTTGCAATCAGAATGATTGATGGTAACCTGGTAACTAAGGCCAATAGCAATAAACCAATGAATACACACACACATTATTTTGAAGATCATTTGCTTTTTCCCTTTCTTTCTTTCTTTCTCTTTCTCTTTCTCTCTTTCTTTTTTTTGAGATAGGGTTTCACTGTGTTTTGAGATAGGGTTTCAGTGTGATTCCACTAGCGTCTAGTGGAATCATCAGCTTCCTACAGCCTCAAATTCTTGGGCATAAATGATCCTTCTTCCTCAACCTCCCAATTAGCACCTCTATGCCCTGCTAATTTCTCTCTCTTTTTTTTTTTTTTGGTAGAGATTCAGTTTCACTGTTTCTAGGACTGGCCTTGAACTCTTGGCCTCAAGGGATCATCCTATCTTGGCCTCCCAAATTGCTAGGAGTACAGGTATGAGTTCCACGCCCAGCCTGCCTTCTTTCCAAAGGCAACACTGAAAGATTGTTATGTCCGAAACACACTCAGAATGTTTTAACTCAGTGTCTTAAAGAATAGAAGCTTATTTTCGTCTTGTTATGAACAAAATGTCCTGCTCCCAGATGGGTTATTGAAGGGAGGATCTCCATAGTGACCATGTCCCCAGACCCTTGGGCTAAGCCTCACCGAAGACAGGTTTCAGCGAGGCCACAGATTCTTGCAGTGAAAGCGAGGCCACAGATTCTTGCAGTGAAATCACACTCACTAAGGAAGGAAGAGGCATGTCCCTGGCCAGGCCTTGACGCAGGTCCCGACTGCCCCACCATGAAAGTACTCAAGATTCCAGCCTGTCTGATCAGGGGCAGCCAGGCCTGGAATGTGCCCATCAGGGGACACATGGTGGCCAAATCTGCATGTTGTACTTCTTGGAGCCAGAGAAAAATCAGCAGTGAAGGAATGTTCATGACAGAGTTGATGTGAGTCATTAAATGCTGTAACTGAACCTCAAGGGAGGGCTCAAAATCAAGATGTCGCCGCCCATCCTTGCAGCAACCCCTCTGGCATAAATATCCTGATTCCATCTTGACACATGAAGGAACTGAGATCCAGAAAGGTGAAAATTTGTTCAAGGTTACTACAAGCAGGCAGCGATAGATAGGATAAAATAAATTAATTAAGGTGGCAGAGCCAGGATTTGAATCCTTACCTATTGGACATTGAACCTTTCCACATCTATGGTGCATCTTAGAATGGGTACAGGCAAAACTTACTAAATGCAGAATACAAATGCCTACATACAGTAACTAAGAAAATGCCATGAAGGCTACGCTGAATAGTTTGATGATAATACTTCAGATTGTATATGAAACCAGCACATTGTACCCCTTGATTGCACTAATGTACACAGCTATGATTTAACAATAAAAATAAATAAATTAAAAAAAAAAAAAAACCCTTTCCAATGAGCCATGGTATTTGTCCCATACATACTCCATACTGCAGTGGTCTTTCCTATAGCTATTTTATAAACAGATGAAATATTGATATAAACTGAAAAGGAACCAGAATGTCACCAATGCCCCAAGGGAGGTCCAATAAAAATGCCATGAACAAAGCACATCCCTGTGGGAGTCTGGATTTCTGCAAGTGGAGGGGGCCACGCATCTGGCATCCTGTGGGGGAGGAGGTCAAATGCCTCGAGGCTGAAGCCTGGCATGTAACAGTAGGTCAGGAGCACAAGGTGGGTCTGCAGAAACGCAAAAAGAAAAGGTGGTGGGAAATTCTGGATGCCAGCCCAATGAGAGGCCGAGGAACAGGAAGACCAGTCCCATCCAAGATGATGGCTTCTAGGCCGTGGAATATCCAACTATCCTAGGGGTACATCTCTGCCAGCTTCTCCCATGTGGGCCACCAGAAGGTCTCTATTTTTGAAGCATTTACACAACTGCAACTTCATGTTATTCTTGTAGAACCCTGGGAGTCCTAGGAATGACGCTTAGATTCTCTTACAGATAAAGACACTACAATGCTACAGGACAACTTCTTTGCATAAGAACATGTGACTGCGAGTGGCAGACCAGGGCCTGGAACCAACACTCTGGCTTGCTATCTAGTGCTCTCTCTGCTTGCACCATCAGACTGGTTATTCTCCCACCCACAGGGAGGCTGTTTAAATATGCACAACCATGTCTAACCCTCCAGCTGGGCAAGCAGAATTATGAAGCAGTCCTTCCCACAGGACCTCTGGACCTCTGCTAACTTGCACATTATCAGAGAGCAGAAGAACTGGCTTTTAAGACAGGGCTCTGCCACTCTTGGGTCTCTGGCTGGCCCAGTACCCCCAGGCCAGGCTTAGAGACTGGTCTGGGCCCCAAGGGAAGGGAGAACCCACTGCTCGGCAATGTCAGCTGGAAATCCCTGAGAAGAGCTGAGGTCCCACTGTCTGATGGGACCCAGAATGCTAGGCAGCATTTATCAGAGGTTCTCTATGATTCAGACACTCTGCCTGCCTTATCTCAATCTTCACGACAGCCCTATCTTAGAGTTACTTTAGTGACTCCTCATCAGACAAATGAAACTAAGATTCAAAGAGGCTAAGTAGCATGCCCGAGGGTCCGGCCTGATGAGGGAGGTGAGTGAACCCAGGCCTGTACAGGTAACCCCTCTGACCCTGTTCTGATGACCACATTTGGTTCTCCCAATCTCCCTTGACAATGCCCATCCTTCTGTTATGTACCTCTCTTCCTAAACTGGATGCTTGGGCTGAACACCAACTGGGGAGTGCAGGGATCCAGTGCCTGTCTGAGGGCTAACTGTGCTTCTGCTAAGCACTTTAAGTTCATTCCTCCACTTACCATTCATGGGATGGGGGTTTCCACTTGGCTTATCGATTGGTGTCAGAAGCTTACAACTGAGCAGCATGCTCAAGGTCTCCCAGATACCCCACGGCAGGTCTGAGACCAAAATGCAGTTCCCTCCCTTTGTCCAGGGCTATACCACCTACCACAGTTGCCCCAGAGTTGGGGCAAATAGAAAGAGTTGCTATTCAGCTAAAGTCTACTTGACCCAGATACGGAGCCCTTCCTTTCCACTGAACCCACATGCACACACAGTCAGCCGGTGAGCCTGCACTTTGCTTTGAAAATCCATTAAATTTGCCCGTGGTGGCAGCAGCTTCTTTGTTTGCAACTCATACTGGCACCAGGAGCAGAGAAGCATGTGATTGATCTTCCCGAGTGTTAGACTGTGAGACATTGAACTGGTCCATGAGCAACAGCTTCTCTGGGTTTGAACTGACTTCTAAAGATGTCTGGCCCTATTCATTTCCTGTCTCTGAGCTAGAGTGAGGCAGTGGAGCTTGTCTTGTAACCAGGTACTGAAGCCTTCAGGAAAAGCCATTTTTCCAAGTTCTTTGTCCCACTCTTATCCCCGCTCACCCACAACCACCGCCTGGATATTCACAGGAGCCTGCCCTGGCTGGAGTTGCAGGCAGATCAGCACCAGGACCATGGACAGCTCCTCTCTTCCCGTGCATCCTCTGGCCCTCTGTGGTTTTCAAAAAATGCTGGCTGTGTTGGCTTGGCGCCCATAGTACAGTGGTTATGGTGCCAGCCACACACACTGAGGGTGGCAGGTTTGAACCTGGCCTGGGCCAGTTAAACAACAATGACAACTGCAACAAAAAATAGCCAGGCGTTGTGGTGGGTGCTGTGGTCCCAGCTACTTGGGAGGCTGAGGCAAGAGAATCTCTTAAGCCCAAAAGTTTGAGGATGGCACTCTACCAAGGGTGACATAGTGAGACTCTGTCTTAAAAAAAGAAAAACAAAAAACAAAAAAACGCTGGCTGTGGGTACCCAGAGCTGCCCTCTGGGCACTCTGTCTTCAGAGTTCTGAAACCAGGACCTCCAGACAAGCTGACCTGAGTAACCATCCATTTAGCAGTGGCCGGAGGGATTACTTCTCCCCATTTTCTGTCTCAGATACTGTGGCTCATGGCCATGTGCCCAGTGAGGGGCAGCGTCCAGGTCTGTTGATTCCAGAGGCCATGCTTTCAATCAGTGAACTGTACTGCCCCCTCGCTCTGAAAGGCGGAATACTGCAGACCTAAGCCGTCTACTTCCTCCGTCCATCCCCCATAACCTACGCACCACCGAACATGTGACAGGCTGCCCCAGTGCCGTGTGTGACCTGACTTCACCTAACTCTACTGAGTTTCCAGGATCTGGGACCTCTGTGAGTGTGTTCCCAGCACACAACTGAAGGTGAGACCCCTGCTTTAATGGTGATTCTGATGTTGCCCTGGTTGTGCCCCAGCCAGGCCTAGTCAGCAGACCACTGGAAGAGTCCCTGGCCTGGGAGCCACTTTCTAGTACTTTCCCTCGGGAATAAGCCCAGTTCTCTGATAAGAAAGAGACCTGGGCTGGCTGGCAGCAGCATGTAGCAGAAAGCGCCCTGGACTGGAAGCCGGGAGTTCTGGGTTGTGGTCTAGTCATGGTCCCTAACTGACCATGTGCCTTTGGACAGTTCTGAGTCCTCTCACAGCTCAGATTGCTCATCTGTGAAATGTAGGGGGTGGACGGAGCCGTCTCACTGGTGAATTTAGGCTGCTGTGGACGACATACAAGGGACTTAGATAAGGAGGGGAGGAAAGGGGGTCAGACAGGTATCCCAGGGCCTCCTTCCCCGCACTGCTGGAGTTGGATTCCTTCTGCTCAGTGGCAGCTGGAGCCCATGCACCACTTTAGCTTTGCAGGTCTGCGTGGGTGGATGTGAGGGGCGGATTCACTCTTCTCTGACTATGCACTAGTGGGAACAATCTCTGGTCTCAGCTCTCAGGCCTCATCACATTTAGGGGCCTGGGTATGCCAGGCCTGCTCTGTATCTGCACACAGGAAGAGAGCCTGCTGCCTACAGTTTGCTGGGGACAGAGGTAGTGCACGCATCTGCATGCATGCGTGTGTGTGTGTGTGTGCGCGCACGCATGTGCATGAAACAGAAAAGAAGAGGTCAGACTGGCTAGTGACTTCAAAGTGATTTTTTTAATGGAAATTAATAGAAGAACACGGGGAAACTGAGGCAGGCATAGTCTCTTTTACTAAATGACTCAACTCCTTAGGGGCTGAGCAAAATTTAGAAAGCAAGAAAAGTATCTTTATTTTGCATGGAGGTTCAGGGGCATTTTATGGAAAGCCAAACTATTTACTCATAGCAGAGAGGTAAGGGGCAGGAGAGTTGATACGGAGGGGGAGTGCTGAGCTCACCTGGTGCCTCTCTCTGAACCTTGACTGACCATGCATTCTCAAATACCACTCCCAGCATTAGAAGCTCACTCTTCCAACCAGGTGGTGTGGCTTTGACACTTGGAGGTCCCACTAGGTGGTGTCAAACATCGTGGCCCAGCCAAATGGCAATGGAAGCCTTGGTCCTGTGCACCCCAGCCGCCTTCGGTTCTGCTCCCAGTGGGTGTGCCTCCCCCGTTGGTGAGGCAGCTTTATTAGTGAGGCAGTGCACAGCCAACCAGATTGCCCGAGTCATTCAGATCTGTGCACTGTGGTAATAGAAAGAAGCATACCCCCCCTCCCCTCCCGGTGCAGATTCAAATTTTTTTCTTTTTATTATAGGGAGTTTTTTTCTTACCAAGGTTTGATTTACATAGTGAAAAGCAAAAACCATGTGAGTTATTCAGTGAGCATTGATAAACAGTGTCCATGCAATGCACGTACCTATTAAGATACAGAATGTTGGGGGGCACCTGTGGCTCAGTGGATAGGGCGCTGGCCCCATTTAATGAGGGTAGTGGGTTCGAGCCTGGTGCCGGCCAGCTAAAACAGCAGTGGTAACTGCAACAAAAAATAGCTGGGAGTTGTGGCAGGTGCCTGTAGTCCCAGGTACTTGGGAGGCTGAGGCAAGAGAATCACTTAAGCCCAAGAGTTGGAGATTGCTGTGAGCTGTGACGCCACAGCACTCTACCGAGAGCAACAGAGTGAGACAGAAAAAAAAAAAAAAAGATACGGAATGTTTCTATCCCCCCCAGGAAGTTCCCTCATGCCCCTTCAAGGAAGCCCGTGTCTCACGTCACCCAGATGACTACAGTTCTACCTACCTTCTATCATCGTAGATTAATTTTGTGAATTCTGGAACTCCATTTGAACAGAACCATGCAGTGGTCTTTTAAATCAAGTTTCTTTCTTCACTCAGCATAATAGTTTTTAGGCTGCCCATGCATTTCAGTTCATGCCTTCCTGCTGTAGAGCATAGATGTATAAATATGCCACATTTTCCAGCCATTCTTCTGTTGATGTACATCTGTGTTGTATCCAATTTAGGGATATTCTGAATAAAGCTGCCATGGACATTCTTCCACTAGCCTTTAAGATACATATGTTTAAGTTCTCTTGAGTAAATATCTACATATATATTCAACTTTTTAAGAAAATGCCAATTTTCCAAAGTATCTATACCGTTTTATACTGCAATTAGCATTGAAGTAGGTTATCTTTTTCTTATTAAGTGTGAGAGTCTTAAAATGTTTTTGGATACATTCATTAGATGTGTGTGTTCTAAATACTGTCCCAATCTGTAGCTTATCTATTACTGTTCCTAATGGTATCTTTGGATGAACGGAATGTATTATTATTTATGAAGTACAGTCTATCATACCTTTGTTCTTGTTAAGAAAAATGTTCTTATCCCAAATTGTCAAAGAGTTGCATAAGTGTCATTGTAATCCACATAGTGAAGAATGCCACAACCCTCCTCCCCCCAGTAAATTGTTTTATCCAACTTGAAACCCTGGAACCCACTGATCTATTCTTCATATACAGGATTACCTTTTCCAGCATGTCCTATATGAGTGGAGTCCTATACATTATGTTGTCTTTTGAGTCTGGCGTTTTTCGCATGTAAACTTTTCTGCATCTGAGATTCACCAATCACCCGTGTCATTGTCTATATCAATAGTTCATTCTTTCTATTGCTCAGTACTGTGTCCTTGCATAGATGTGTCATCACTTGCTCGTCCACTCCCCAGATGGGGCACCTTCAGTTCTTCCAAGATATTTTTTGATCATGGTTAATTATCAACCCATCTGCCTTAAACAGTTGTATGGAGGTTTCTGGGTGAATGCAGGTTTCTATTTCACTTAGGTAAATATCCAGGAGTGAGATTGTTGGGTCATATTGTAAGTGCATATTTTACTTACTAAGAAAAAATGGTCGTCTGTTTTTCAAAGTGATTACGATAGGGTTGGCACCTGTGGCTCAAGAGGCTAAGGTGCCAGCCACATACAACGGAGCTGGTGGGTTTGAATCCAGCACGGGCCCACCAGACAACAATGACAACTACAACCAAAGTGATTATGACAATTCAACATTACTATCTGAAATACGCGAGAGTTCCCGTTTCTCTGGATATGCACTAGTACTTTCTATTGTCAGTGTTTTTAAAAAAGTACAGCCATTCTAAAAAGGCTTAAATGGTATCTTACTGTGGTTTTAACTTGCATTTCTGACTGACTAATTATACTGAGAACCTTTCAGGTTTTTATTTATTGACTAGATATATACTTGGGTAAAATGTCTGTTTAGATCATGTGCTCTTTTAAAATTGGGTGTTTTGTTTTGTTATTGTCGACTTTGGGGATTATTTTATAAATTTCAGGTACAGTTCTGTGCTGAGCATGTGACTTACAAATATTTTCTCCCAGTTTGTACCTTGTCTCTCGGCAATGTGTTTCACAGAGCAAAGAGCTTTGATTCTGATAAAGTTCAGTGTCTCACTTTTTTCTTTTATGGACCATGCACTGGCTCTTATATCTAAGAATTCTTTGTCTAATCCCAAGCCACAAGGATTTTCTAACATTTTCTTCTGAAAGTTGTAAAGTTTTGTATTTCAGGATTAGGTCTATAAACTAGTTGTTAATTTTTTAATAAGATGTGAGGGATAAGTCAAGCTTTTATCTTTTGCACATAGATATCCAGCTGTTCCAGCACCCACATGTTGAAAATTCCATCCTTTCTTAGTCGATTAGCCTTTGCAATTCTGCATATTTGAATTTATTTGTGCATCTAGTCTAATACATCTTTCCCATTTTATTGATCTATGTATGTCTTTTGCCAATATCATACTTTCTTGATTCCCATAGCTTTATTGTAAGTCCTGAAAAAAAGCAGTGTGAATCCTCTTACTTTGTTCTTGGTTTCCAAAATTGTCTAAGCTACTTTAGTCATTTTTCCTTCTTATACAAATTTTGGTATCAGATCGTCAACAATATCTGCAAAAGAAATCATACTCAGATATTGATCAGGAATGTGTTGATTCTGAAAAACAATTTGGGAGAATTAATAACATTAATTCTTAGTAATACTGAGTCTTCTAATTCATGAATGTGAAACATGGCTCCATTTATTCAAATCTCTGATTCCCTTCATTAGCGTTGTGGAGTTTTAATCATAGTTACTGAACGTATTTGTTAGATTTATATTTAAATCTTATTTTGATGTTATTGTAAATTGTGCCATTTTTCTAATTTAATTTCAAATTGTTCACTGTAGATATAGATATGCTCTTTTATTGGTTATGCACTTGTTGATATATCCAAAAACTCTTTGTGTAACTCCAAGCCATAGATATTTTCTTATATGTTTTATGTGTGTGTGTGTGTGTGTGTGTGTGTGTGTGTGTGTATGATAATGGGTTTGGTATATTGACTTTGCCTTTGAGAATTTGCTATTCTCCTTTATTTATCTAAGATCATTTCTTTAGATTCCAGGAGATTTTCAATGTAAGTAATCATGTCACCCATGACACGTATGTCTTTTATTTTTTGTTATCTTATTTCACTGATTTGGCCTTAAAGTGTGATAGGAATGTCAAGAGTAGGTATTCCTGATGCATGCCTTATCGTAGGTGAAAATGTTCAATGTCCAGCAATAGGAAATTTTTTGGTGCCCTGTCCCATATGGGCTGAAGAGTTTCCCTTTCATTGCCATTTACTAGTGGTTTGTATTTTCAACGAATGTTGAATTTTGTCAAATCTTGTCACTGGGTTTCTGGAGACAATCATGTTTTTTCTACTGTAATTTCAATATGGTGAATAACAGATTTTCAAATGTTGAAAATGCCTTGGATCTCCAGGGAAAAAAATCCTATTTTGTCTTAGTGTATTAACTTTTTTATGTGTTGCTGAATTCTATTTGCTCATGTTTTACTGGAGATTTCTACATCTATGTTCATGAAGGATAGTAATCTATATTTTTCCCCTTGTAAATATTTTTTGCCTGGTTTTGGTATCAGGGTAATGCTGACTCAGATAATCAGTAGGGAATTGCTCCTTCTCCTAGTTCTTGGAGGATAGTGTGTAGTATTAGTATTATTTATTTCTTAAAGGTTTCTGGAGAATCCACCAATGAAACTATCTGGGTATGGAGTTTTCGCTGTTGGAAGTTTTCGGCAGTTTATGTGACAGACCCAGGACTATTCACGTGCTTTGCACTTGTCATTGTATTTTGTCCTTCAGTGCTGTGCAGGGTGAGAAAGAGGCAGCTTGCATGTAGACAGGTGGGGAAAAAGCAACAAGATTGGATTCTTTCTAGAATTTGTGGAAGATGCATGTTTGCACAGCTTAGCACGCAAAGGGCTAAGCCCTCCGTGAAAGCTAGAGCAAGCATCTGGTCCCACTGCTGGGGCCTCAGGGAGAGGGAGCTGAGTGGGGCTGGCTACAGGGCTGATCTGGCCGGAGAGGAGCAGAGTGCCAGTGTATAATCGAGAGTGAAAGAGAAGAGCATGGGGCCACACACAGCAGCCAGGCCAGGCGTCCCTCAAGTTGGGCTGGGTAACTTGTACCTCTAATTGCTGGGAAGCACCCAGACCCCAGGACGATGACTCAGGACTGAGGCTTCCTATTGAAAGAGGAGGCGGGTGGGGTGCATGTGCTAAGGACTCCTACACTGCACTTAGATTTTCCAAACCCTGACCTCTTGTCTTGCCTCCTTTAATAAAATGAAATACTTGTAAGGAATACTAAGACCATTGCAAGTATTGTTTTTACCCCACTTACATAGCAAAAGAAGCTAGTTGATACTGTTACACCCATTTCACAGACAGGAAACTAATAGAGAGTTTAAGTGACGCAGGTAGCAAGTGACAGCGCTGGCATTCAAACCTTGCCACTCTTCCTGTTCTGCCCTTGTCACCTCCTGAGAATTTGATCTAAGGCACCAGCACCAATGGGCCTCATCTAGAGCAACACAGATTTACTGGCCGGGTGTGGGGAGGAGGACTTGGGGGATGGTCTGTGGATCTGAGAGAGAGCAGGTTCTTGCCAAAGCCCTTCTGTGTCTTGAGAGCAGGCTCACTCATCTTTGCCAACACTCAGTCTTCTGGCCAAGTCAACCCAGAACTACAACAGAAGACTTCTATTTTGTCAATAAAATCTTTTCTTTGTTTTTAGCAGCACCCTTTTGTTGTGGTTTTATGTAGCAAGAGCCTACATGTGGCAACTCCCTGTCTTTCCTCAAGGGCTGGGGCTCATTAATTTCATCACCCATGTGCCAGTGGGTGTGCCCCAGTGCCCCCAAGTGCTGGCAGGTGCAATTCTGATGGGGAATGCATCTCCTATCTTTCCTTACTTCCGTTTTATATAAAGAAAAGGCAGCACAGGAAGGCAACCCTTGCCCTCCCAGCCCGCCCCTCCCACTGCTCACAGTTGCTGGGAAATTTGGGATAACAGCTGCATTTCCCATGCAGAGTATGACTTCCCCGTCTGTGGAAGGGATGTCCCCAGGAATGCCTGCAGGGAGATATGCCTAGTATTGGGTACCAGCCAGAAGTCCCATGTGGGACCCTGGAGGGCAGACACTGGCATCTTTAACCAGGATCCAGGTTACAGCATGGAAGACAGGCGGGTGGTACTGGGCTCAGGGGACTGCTCTGCCTTCTGGGTCCCTGTATTCCTTGGGGAGGTGGATGGGGTGGGCAGGGTTGTCCTCAAGATCTTTTGCCAAATTGAAGGACTCATTCCAGGATGCTACATGCCCGTAGAGGGAGGCCAGAGGGCCGGCCCGGCAGTGGAACTCTGGGAGCTATCCTGGTCCTAAGACAGTGTTTCTCCCCCTTTCTAATGCTGCAGCCCTTTAATACAGTTCCTGTGGGTCACAACCCACAGGCTGAGAACCGCTGCCCTAAGAGCAGCTGCCTGTGCTGCAGGCCGGCAGCTTTGCCCTGAGACAAATGCCTGGCCTTCCCTGGGCTCCACATCCCCTGTTCCTCCTGTGTCAGGATAAGGACCCAACTAAGTGACATGGACTTGATGAAGAGACCAGGCCACTCTGCAGACAAACCCGCAGCTATCTGGATGCAGACACACACAGAGAGGGAAGAGCCATGTGGAGACAGAGGCAGAGACTGGAGTGATACTGCCACAAGCCGAGGGCTCCGAGGACTGCCGAGGACCACCGAGGACCGAGGAGGCTGCAGAGGACTGCCAAGGACTGCCGAGGACTGCCGAGGGCTCTGAGGACCACTGAGGACTGGGGAGGACTGCCGAGGACCAGGGAGGACTGAGGAGGACTGCGGAGGACTGCCAAGGGCTCTGAGGACCACAGAGGACTGGGGAGGACTGCCGAGGACTGCCGAGGACTGCCAAGGACTGCCAAGGACTGCGGAGGACCGCCGAGGACCGCGGAGGACCGTGGAGGACTGCCAAGGACTGCCGAAGACTGCCGAGGACTGCCGGCGCCCAGCAGGAGCTGGCAGGGGCGGGGATTCTCCCCCAGAGCCTCTGGAGGGAGCCTCTTGCCAACATCTTGAATCTGCATTTCTAGCCTCCAGGACTGTGAGAGAATAATTTTCTGATGTTTCAAGCCTCTCAATTTGGTGGTAATTTGTTATAGCCACCCAAGGAAATGAATGTGCCACTTTACAGAGGAATAAATGGCACAGAGGGGTTAAGACACCTTTTCTACAGCCACATAGCCAGCAAGTGGCAGAGTGGAACGTGGACTGTGGCAGGCGGCAGCAGTGGGGACTCCAGGTCCACAGCAGGCCAGAGGGACATGGTTCAGCCCTGAGTGCTGCAGGAGGCTCGGGCACCCCGGGGAGCAGCGGGCACGGTCCCACTGGCACCACTCTGCACAGCGTGGCTTTGCTTCTGGGGTGCGGCTTCCTGTAGTCAGACACCTGTATGTCACCTTCACCTCCAAGAGGCCACTCCCCGCTCCTGGGCCCAAGTCCCACCCTGTAGCCTGCCTGGTCCCCCTTTACTGCTTGTGTGCCCTTCCCCCAAGCATTAGTGAGGATTTGGCAGCTGCCAGTTTGGGCCCTGGCTAGACTCACCTGCCTATACTCCCAGCACTTTTACAACTTCCCTAAACCCCAAATGCCTTCATGATCAGCCTTCTAATTTTTTTTTTGTAGTTTCTCATTCTGAAAGTAATAAGCATTGTCAACATTTGGGAATATGGGAATGTGGAGGGCCGAGCCTACAATAGCACCCCCCATCCCCAAAAGCAATGGTGCTGACAGTTCTGTATTTCTTTATTGTCTTTTTAAAATACTTCTTTTTACCTGTTTGTCTTCCTCAGCTGGGACCGTACTGCCAATTGCTCTTTTACTTAACACCTTACCCACATGTGTCAGCATCCTCAGGACAGCACTTCAGTCCCTGCCTGGGGCTGCACTTAACGGGTGTAGCACAATCTATCTGACCATTCTCGGAATGCGGGCTGGTTGGAGGAACTGCAATTTTCACAATTATAAATAATGTAATAAGCATCACATCTTTCATGTTTTAGGTTCTTTTCATAAAAGAAAGAATCGCAAAGGGGGAGTGGCTGAGTGTGGATGTCAGGAAGCTCTTGGTGTTTATTGCTGAGTGACCCTCCCTCGTGGCTGTACCAGTGGGTGTGCCCCCAGTGTCCCTTCCTGCCACCCTCACTGCAAGGTCCCCTTTTCTTCTCAGGGCTCATGGATTTGACAGACAGAAACTTGGCTCCTTGCTCTAGTTTACATTTCCTTGAGTACTAATGAGGCTGAACACTTCAAATACGCCAGTCACTTGCATTTCCTTGTTTGCCTCCTGTGCCCACATCTCTGTCACGCCTCCTACGTCCTTATTAGTTTATCAGAATGCCATCCATGGGCTAGTAACCCTTTTCTGCCATGGTTACTTAACCGTTGTTGCCCAGGTTGTTTGGCTTTTAAATTTTAAATAACCTTTTTGTTATTCCAGAAGCTCTGCATGTGCGTTGTAGAAAATGGAAAATTCAGTCAAACAAAAAGAAAAAGAAAAATTGCCACATTCCTACCACCCAGAAATGTCCACTTTTAACACCTTAGTACATGTCATTCCTTCTTGTCCTTCACCCAAATGAGATCATTCTGCACGTAATGTCTTATAATCTGATTTTTTAGATGAACAATCCCCACTTTGCTGTCAGCGTGCAACATTTTTATGCTATCTGATACCCAGACCACATTCTAACTTTCTGGGTTGACCCAACAATGTCCTTTGGAGCTGGTTTGTCTGATGTAGCATCTGATGCAGGAACACTCAGATCAGGGCTCTCTGTTCCTAGCTCCCGTGTAACTCAGCCCAGTCCCAACAAAGTGACACAGACTTGATGAAGAGACCAGGCCACTCTCTGCAGACAAACCCACAGCTCAATCTGTCTGGCTTCCTCACACTGCCAGGAACTTACACCCCTCTCCCTTGGCGTTTCTGTGACTGACTTTTTTTCCCCATAACCAACATGTATGCCCTAATTTCTCCTCTGACTTTGTTTCCTATTTCTAGACTTGGGGGCTTCCCCAGTGAACCATGACAGCCTTCTCTGTGTTTTCTGGCTCCTTCCTAGGTGGGTTGGATGCTGCCATCCAGCCTCTGCTGGAATTTGGAAGGGACTCTGCATTACTGCAACACCCGCACCTCCTGTGAGGCCCGGGACACTTGCCTCCTAGAACTCCCCAATCCCCTGGAGAGACTCTGAGGTTTGCCTGGGAGGGACACCCGTCTCTGACAAAAAAAGCCTTCTCCACAGAGAATCTGAAGCTGAGTTACATTTTACACATTTCTCTAATTTTAGGGAATACTCTGTCTCAGCCACATGCCTCAAAATCAAAAATATTCCAGTCCCTGAGCATTCAATCTACTTTAGCTGCGGGGACCCTTCCACAAGGCCAGTGGGGGGTCTCTTCCCTGAGACTGAGTGTTCCAAGGAACAGTTACTCACGGGGTCTGTTCTGAAAGAGAAATTGGCACAGAACCCAGCAGAGGAGGAGAGAGAAAGCTGGAGAAGAAGGGTAAAGAGAAACACCCTCTGTGCACCCTGGAGAGGTGGCAGCAGTGCCTGGGAGGCAGGCTCCCAGCCCGGAGCCACAGCAGCTGGGTCAGGGCCCTCTAGCCACTGGGTACATTGCTTATCACTCCAAATTCCAATTTCCATTGTTCACTGGTGCATTTGTTCCATTGTAATTACTGCATCACAGGAATACATGACTGTAGGGATAATCTAGAAACGCCCATGCAAAGGTGCTGAGGCATTAAGCTTGGAGCCTGGTGATGGCTCTGTCTGTGCTGAGGTTTCTAGAACCTCCAGCATCAGGCGGATGAGATGGTGACACAGGAAGGTGAACTCTCCAGGTCACTTCAAGTGGCCATGCCCCAAGGAGTAGGGCCTTGCAGTACAGAGGCCACAAAGAGATGCTCGCCATGTGGCCACGACACTGTCTTATCCCCCCCCCACCCCTCCCTGGAGGCATCTCTGCCTCTCCACCACCACCCTGCCCATCTAGAATATGCCACACCTCCTGGCCCCCAAACACAAGCTGTTCACAAAGAAGCATGTGACATTCCCAGCCACTGAGGGCCAGTGTCTGAAGACATCTGCGACGGGGAGTCTTCTGGACAGCTCTGTTCCTCCCTCTTGGCCTCTTTCCTTTCGCCCTTCCCTTCCACTGAGAGAAACTCTGACCTTGTGGCTGCATGAACAGTAGAAATAAAATCAACCGAAGTGGCCTACTCCTGTGCATCTCTGATCATCCTGGACACTGGAGTGCGGTCTTGCGTCTAAGTGTCAGTGGTCTGGGGTGTCTGATATAATCCTAACATCCGAGAGCACTGAGTGGGGGCAGAGTGTGACTGTGGCAGGTGTCTGTGTGTATTCAATCATCCTGCATGTCCACACTGATAGGTTGGCAGCACATCTGGGGGTGTACAGCAGATGGCAGATGCAGCCTTATTCTCTTGAAGTTCACAACCTGGGCATGAGAGGGGCAGGTGAGCAAAAAATCCCCAGCCTCCCAGGGCCCAGCTCACCAGGAGGTGGACTGAGGGGTCCGTGGGGCCTGAGAGCTGAGGGGGAGCAGGCCTCCTGGGCAGTGGCAGAGAGAACACCGAGGACAATGATGAGCAGAGGCATGGGAAGAACGGGAGGGTCCTGGAATACACTGGAGGGGCAGGTGGCCACGGGTTTCCAGACTCAGCTCCATGCTAAAGACAGTGGGTACCAGGAGCCATTTTAAGCAGGGAGTGGTGTAGGCAGAGCTGCGTGCCTGAGATGACATGGGGAGGAAGGGCGTGTGTGCAGAATTCCATGTGATGATAACAATTACTCCCTCTGGGGAAAATCCTGGAATTCCCTTCTCTGGGCTCCAAAGATGAAGGATTCAGGACACCCATGTTCTGGTCCCAGGTAGGTCAGCAGGTGACCTTTGGCACATCCTTTCATCCTGTCCTGCCTCATTTTCTTCATCTGTAAAATGGGCATAATACAGAAAGTGTTACATCTCTCTGCACAATGATGAATGTCTAGGAATGGTCATTGTGACATTATTCAAATTACAAAAAAATAGAAACAACCTAAATGTCCATCATGGGGATCACTCCAAAGACCTTTAAAAAATCAGGCAGCTGATTAAAAGGTTCCTTGAGACATATTGTTGAGATCAGCTTTCAGAATGGTGGATACTGCATGGTGCCATTCTTGCTGAAATATACATTCACATACATTTGCATGGCAGTGCTTAGCCAAAGGGCTGCCTGCACAGTGGCAGCTGGGGAGGAAGGAGGCATGGAGTTGGGAGTTGAAGTGTGTGACCTGCATATTTATGTATCCTTTGCTTCTCTTACAACAAGATACCTTGATGTCACCTCTGTGAAAGACACATATATGAGACAGGGAGGCATAAATTCAGCAGGGAGGTGGTAGCTTTCAGCTCTGAGGCTGGGGCTGCAGGACTTAAGAACTGGGTGGCTGGCATGATGGTGGCTCACCACCAGGGGGCAGCAAGGGACACCAACACCTGACTCAGACTTCAGCACTGGGCACTTTGGGACCCAGCTCTGTCACCTGTGCCAAGTGACCTACGATCCCTGCACCTCAGTTGCACATTAATAATAAACCACAAGACCCGGGTTTGAGAAAGGGCTCAAAGAGGCAATGTGCATGCAAATGAACACGGAAGGGTTTCTCATCAAGTTGCCGTAAAGCAGGAGAACTTCTACACTGCAGAGAGTGAGGCAAGCAGGGTACATGCATGGAAAGAGGTGATGGAGGTGAGGGGAGAGAAGGGAGTGGCCATTCACCGTCACTCAGCATCTCACTTATTGTCACAATCTCATCATTAGCCATTTCTATCTCCATCTTATGGCTGAAAACCGAGATTGGGTAACTTGCCTGAGGCCATGCAGCTGATCCTGTGTGAACATGACCCCAGCATTGGCTCATGGGACCCTTCTTCTCCAGGTGTCCATGGGAGGTACCCAAGCCCTGTTTGGTGGCTTGTGGGTTATCATGGTTGGATGCCAAGAACCTGAGTGCTCACCTCCGCAGTGGGCATTTGGCAGAAGGAGTGTCCCCACCTCCCCAGAATGCCTGCCCACTGAGGAGCTGGGGCCTGAGCCAGGTGCTGGGGCAGAGGAAACTTCCAGGCTGGGGTAGAGAACCCTCCCACTGCTTCTGCCCTCCACTCCCCACCGCCTGGTTGAAAACTCACCCCTGAGCTTCATACCCCTCAGTGTCCGCAGTCAGCACCATTTTCTGGACCCCATATGTACTCAATACAATGGAGGATTTGAGCAGCCTGGCTCCCTGCTCAAGGGGGATTTACACTTAGCAAAGACGATTTGTTTTCACACAGGAAGGCCGTGGGCCAAGAGAGATATCTGAACTGGGATAAGGACCATAAGCTGGCACCTCCATCTTTTAGGCTAGTTAGCAGATGGAGTGATTTCTCAGTCCTCATTTCTCCAGAATATTCCTGAGTACTCCAGTGTTCAGTAGATTGAATAGATTTCTCTCCCTTCCACCCCTAGGAACAAAAGAAGTTGTGGAAGCAGCAGGCTACAGGCCGTGGAGGTGAGCCAGCCTCCTGGCTGCTCTTTGAAATAATTCAGCCACTGGGCCATGGGCTGCACCTTCCAAAGGCTCTTTGCATATGTCATTTTCTTCTTTTTACCCGAAAATGACTGGAAATCCCTGCGCAGGAGAGCAAAAAGGCTGAGGGCTGCCTCCAGACTCTATTAAAGGAGAGCTAATGGGAGCAGAAGGAATGGGTGACATTTTAACATTTAAACTTTGCTCTTCAAATACTATTTCTGGCCTTTTTTTTTTTTTATTAAATCATAGCTGCATACATTAATAAGATCATGGGGCATCATACACTAGCTTCATAGACCATTTGACACATTTTCATCCCACTAGTCAACATAGCCTTCCTGGCATTTTCCTAGTTACCGTAGCATGACATTTACATTTCACATTTGCTGAGTTTCACCCTTA
>CAUYPK010017302.1:0-41858 GCA_963574355.1 Loris lydekkerianus
CAATTGAAGCAGCTTCAAAAATACACTACTGGGACTTGATCAAACTAAAAAGCTTCTGCACAGCCAAGAACACAGTAAGTAAAGCAAGCTAACAGTCCTCAGAATTGGAGAAGATATTTGCAGGTTATGTCTCTGACAAAGGTTTAATAACCAGAATCCACAGAGAACTCAAATGCATTAGCAGGAAAAGAACAAGGGATCCCATTGCAGGCTGGGCAAGGGATTTGAAGAGAAACTTCTCTGAAGACAGGCGCACGGCCTACAGACATATGAAAAAATGCTCATCATCTCTAATCATCAGAGAAATGCAAATCAAAACTACTTTGAGATATCATCTAACTCCAGTGAGACTAGCCTATATCACAAAATCCCAAGACCAGAGATGTTGGCATGGATGCGGAGAAAAGGGAATACTTTTACACTGCTGGTGGGAATGCAAATTATTACATTCATTCTGGAAAGATATATGGAGAACACTTAGAGATCTAAAAATAGAACTGCTATTTAATCCTGTAATTTTTCTACAGGGCATATACCGAGAAGACCAAAAATCACATCATAACAAAGATATTTGTACCAGAATATTTATTGAAGCCCTATTCATAATTGCTAAATCATGGAAAAAGCCCAAGTGCCCATTGATCCACAAATGGATTAATAAATTATGGTATATGTACACCTTGGAATATTATGCAGCCTTAAAGAAAGATGGAGACTTTACCTCTTTTATGTTTACATGGATGGAACTGGAAAATATTCTTCTTAGTAAAGTATCTCAAGAATGGAAGAAAAAGTACCCACTGTACTCACCCCTACTATGAAACTAGTTTAGGGCTTTCACATGAAAGCTGTAACCCAGTTGCGACCTGAGAATGGGGGGAAGGGGGAGAGGGAGGGGAGGGAGGGGGGAGGTGAGTAGAGGGAGGAAGACTGGTGGGATCACACCTGCGGTGCATCTTGCAAGGATTTATGTGAAACTTAGTAAATGAAGAATGTAAATGTCTTGGCACAACAACTAAAAAAAATGCCAGGAAGGCTATGTAGACTGGTGTGATGAAAATGTTTCAAACGGTTTATGAAAGTAGTGTATGATGTCCCATGATCATATCGATGTGCACAGCTATGATTTAATAATAATAATTTAAAAAACTATAAGCCTCCTCATTGAAACATTTTTTAGTTTGATACAACTTTGATACCCAAGTATAGTAGCCAGTAAGGAAGGAAATTATAAGCCAATCTGACCTATTATTGTGACATATAATAAAACTTTTTGTTTTAATGTTATACAGCAAGAAACAGCAAAAAGGCAGACTATATAAAGGTATGATTTTAAAGAGAGTTTGGCAAAATTACTAGGCATAGATCAATATAGAAAATCAATGAAATTTCTAACACCTACAAAAAGAAAATATAACTAGAAAGAATTCTTTAAAATAGGAATAAAAATATAGGACACTGAGATAAATCTAACAAAATATGTATTATCCTTTTAATAAAATTTTACTTAAGGTTGATAATGAAAAACTAAGTGATAAAGGGATATATTATTCACTATGAAAATGCAATATTTTAAAGAATCCCTTCATTGATCTATAGAGCTAATAAAATCTCCATTAAAATGCCTTCAGGTTTGGTAAAAGCTGCTATTTAATTCTGTAATGCAGAAGAATAGTAAGAAAAATAAAATTCACTATTGCAAAAGAAAAGAAATCTTAGAGATGTCTTCTCCCTTGATTTGGAAGAAATAGTAACTTTGTGTATATCAAAGGCTTTGTAGGATTGAGGATGGAAGATCTAGGACAGATTTGGGAGACTATACTTAAAAGATATTTGTCTCAGGTGCTCAGTTCAGCCAGTAAATCTTTCCTGCCACCTACACGAATGCTTAAACCCCATGCCACTTTAATGTCTAGGAGAAACTTGAATTTCTGTCAATTGCTTTTCAAACCTTTATATGCACAAAGTTTTTTTGACTTTTTTTTTTTTTAAGACAAGCATGGAACAAAGTTTATTGAGGAAGAGAAAAATGGATTTACAGATTAAGAACATGATATAGGTTTACAGAACAAGATAGCTTACCATAGACAGTGAATGGGGCTCTATTGCCAGGGCAAGTAGGCCAAAAAGCAAAGAGATTGGATTTTTTGACATCTGATTTAACTGCAGTGAATACTAAAGGAACTAAAAGGTAAACATAATTTTTATGAAAAAGGCAGAGAAAAATTTTTTTTCCTTAATTTTGGTCACATAAGGTCAAATTAGTAGCATTTCCAAGATGGAAGTAAAGAAATTAACTCCTGTCCCAATGCCTCATGTTGTAAGTTTAAGAAATCTTCATGTTGGAAACTGAGAGAAGAATCACTCTTCCCCCCTCTCAATTCATTTTTTCCTCTCTTGTTTCTACAAGGAAAATACCAAGAAGCACGGTGCATATTTAAAAGAATAATTAAGAAGAGTTGGGGTGGTGGGAAGTGGGAAATAGGTTGGTTCTTCCCCAAATTATTTTCGCATCAAACCTTTCTCTTTTCCATTAAATTATATGGATTCAATTTTACAGAAACAAACCACTAAAGATAATTGATACTGAATAATAGATGGATATAGATAATATCTAATAGATAATAGATACAGATATAAATGATACTATTTGAATTTGAAGTTTTCGAGTTTGACCACAATAATGTATCTGAGTGGCCACATCTGAAAATGTGACAGTTTGAAATCATTTCCAAGATGTATAATCATTTATAAAAGAAAGCAAATAAAATTTTCATCCTTCCTTTTATCCTGTCAGACAATAATCACAAGAATTAGTTAATATGCTAAAAGAAACTAGATATACAACTTACATTGATTTTCCTTTAGATTACATAGTCCTTGTCTCTTATTTATTGGTTGGTTGAGAACAAAGTTTACCTATTTGTAGCCATAGCCTTCAACTCCTTTCCTGCTGTTTTTGGAAGGTTGCCATATTCACACTTACAGAAACCTGCTATGTTTATTGACATTTATCGATTTATCACACACATCAAGGGATTTGATGTTCATTAAATGGTACCATATTTGAATTCAGTATGTATTACTTAAAATAATTTTAAGTATTTTCAAATGTTATTTCATAATTTTGTACTTGCATAATCTTGAAACTTAAAATTACTTGGAAAATGCCCTTGCATTTGTTAAAATTGGCCCCACCCTCGGTGCATCCTTAACCAAGACTGAACAAATATTTCAAGTGTCATCACAGCAGGTCAGTGGGGTCATTCCAACTGGAAAACAAGACTTCAGATACTGTTCACTTTACCTAAGCTAATTGCAAACAAATGTTCCTTTTGTCAGAAAGGAAAGAAAAAATTGCTAAGCCCAATGGAAAAGCTTTTCTGTGTTTGGCCGTAGTTTCTGGCAGTCTAGGTAGACCAAGGATCTCATCTTCCCTTTGGCTCTCCTCGGTTACGATTGCCTGGGCATAATTCTTTTATTCCTAGCTTGGCTTCTATTGTTGAATTTATCTTAAGTATATATAAAAATTTTGGCTTATTTTAAGTGCTAGGGTTCATAATGCTCCTCATTACAGAAAAACCCATATATTTTGTCCAGGACAGAATAAACAAGGCAGCACCAGAACTCAAGATGCTGGTCTGACAGGCTTCGAGAAGAAGCAAAATGAAATACAAAAGTCAGTGTGAGGAAAATAGCAAGTTTATTAATGGAACTGCCCACACAGAAAAGAAGCCACTCTGAAAAAGTTGAACCCTTAAGCAATGCAAGGAGAAAAATGCAAATTACTAAAGGAAAAAAGTCCAATAATTGCAAAGAACAAGCTGCTTTATTCTTCACTTCATACTGGCATTATCAAGAGCCTCCTCTGAGCTTGTTTTCTGTTTGAAAGGCCTTGAGGGTCCAACCACTGTATTAATTGGTAAAGTTAAATCACTTGTCTGCTGCATTAGCTATAACACCCACATTCTCAGCATGAGCATTGGCCACCTGTACTCAGCATGTTCTCACACATGGTCATTAACTCTGAAAACTAATGCAAGCCCAACAAAGCTGGAGGAATAAATGAGTTGCCATAAGAAAACAATTAAAAAGTCACCTGTTGTGAAAAGACACATTTAATCAAACCTGGGCAAGAGACCACCCAAGATTAAACAGAAGTTTTTCTCCAAGTCTAGTATTTATAATACAGGTGCATTTTTGTGAATGAGTGATTATGATGAAAATATATTTACTTGATATGTTTGAATAGTTGGAATAAGAGTTCCTGATATAATAAAAATTTGATTAGTTTTTGCTTTATAAATAATAAGAAGCTATTTTTTCTTCTTTAAAAACTAAAAGTAAATTATTATTTTAAGCACATTTGATAATAATGAGGCTAATGAATAAAACTTCTGATAATTAGATGGCTCACTGTATTCATCAAGATTTGGGGCTATAAATTATGCTAAAAATTAAAAGAAGAATTCTTAATCTACTTAGAAATAAATAATTATAGAGATACCTATATCCAAAACATCCAATTGGTCTTTTCTTTCCTCAAGATAGATTCTTTCACATATTCTTTCAGATTTACAGCATAGACATTTTTAGAACACTTCAGTACAATACAATTATTACATTATATCAAAATTGTGATTAAGTTTTGCATTTCTAAAATTAGTAAGCAAAGTATTCATCACTTTATTCAATAACAAGGATTAAATATGGTAAGTTCACAGTATAAGATATGACTTAAATTGAATGTTTCAGGAGGTAAATAATCACACTTTCACTCATACATAAAAACATTCAATAAAATACACCATGTGCATTTGTTAAGAAGAATATTAGTGATAGTAATAAGATTATTATAATAAACCAAATATTATCAGAGATATGTTAGTAAATTTTTCATGTTCCAAAGCCATAATAGCATAATTGTATGTTGGAAATAGTAAATCATAGTTGCTCTTATCCAGTGAAAATATTCATAATTATTGTTTAAATACCATTGCTTTGTACACATGTTAGGCAAAAGTTGAATGGTTTGCCTGAAATTCATAGAAAAGCAACTGAAAAAAAATCTGGACCTGAATTTTGTATCTATAAAATGAGGACACATTATTTTTGTTTAGAGTTGGAGTAGGATGCAGGGTCCATGTACCGGGTCCAAAGCTGTTTAACACTTGAGCTGCAGGACTAAAGGCATGCCACTCAAGCTACCTATGCCACACTTGTACATGTGAAATGAACATATATTAATAACTACCTGACAGACTTGTGAAATTATAGGATTTACTATAAGTCAAGGGCTGGCATATATGAAATACTATTTAATTATTGATAATGTTGGCAGTTGTTTCATATTTCATTGGTTTCTGGTGATTTTAGAAGATAAGTATATAAAATCTCCTTTGGCTTTTTAAAGGCAAAATGTAGTTGTGGAAATCATGCTTGCTGAATTATGCCATTTCATGAATTTCCTGCAAACTAAATGAGAAGAGGTGTTGAATATTTGCAGTTTAGAATATGAGGGAAGCAGGAATGCTTGGAACAGAGGATGTTTAATAGTTCTACTTCTATTATAGAGCCTTTGCCAGCCACTCGCTGTCTTTCTTTTAATTTCCTCCACTCTATATACTATATAGAGTGGCCACCAAGTTCATGTGTAATTTAAGATAGTGTGCATGAACTTTATGGCCATCCTGTCCATAGGATATACGTGTATTAACATAGCAATATGTTTAAGCTATTCCTCAGAGCTTAAACTCTGTACATCCAAAGCTGCCCTTATAAACTTTCTCCTTAAAGTATATCTTAAGCATTGTTTATGCTAGATTTTCTTATTTCAAAAAATTTATTTTTTTCAATATTTGCTATGAATCGCCTTGTGTGTGGGAGGGGTTCATTTTCATACCTCAAATTTTTTTCATTTTCTTCTACTTGCTTTGGTACAAGGTGCTCATCATCCTTTGCACTGAATTATTATAATAATAATAGTTTTCTACTTGTTCTGCCAATCTTTGTCGGTTTTCTTTTCTCTTAAATCCATCTTCCACACTGTCTTTGTGACCCCTCTCACATGCAAACTTTCCAACTGTCAGCATTCCCCTGGGCTGAAGAATAAAGTGTAAGTTCTTCAGCGGCTTTGCGTGACCCTATTTTTATTTCTCTCTCTCTCTGCTCTTTTCTTCTTTTCTCTGCTCCTCTCTCCTCCCTTCTCTGGCCCTTCACTCTTTCTCCTCCTCCCCTACACTGCAGCCATGAGAAATTTCTTGCCATTGCTCTGGGAAGCCTGTGCCTTTCTGTGACTTTATGCTTTTGTAGTGTCCCCTCTGTCCAGCATATTCTTCTTCCTTTTTTTAAAGTATGAATTCTGCTCATTCTTCATGAACAAGATCTGTGTCATCTCCTTTGAGATTTCTCTCCTGACTTCGAGAATATACGATTTCTTCTCCATCCAACCCAGTGTCATGTACTCCTATTGTAGGACTTACTACACTCCCTTGAAACTATTTTCATTTTGATACCATTGAACTAGAAGCTGCATTAGGTTAGCAACAGTTTTGTCTGATTTTTTAAATACATACACTATATTTTAAGGTAATCAAATTTTAAGCTTTTTGCAGACAGGATTTTTTTTTTCAATCTACCATTTATCATCACTATTATTTTATTTTAAAAGACCACTATTGGTGAAAGACTTAACTACAACTCAAATGTAACTTAACAAATGCAAACAATGTAACCTAATCATATGTACACTTATGTTAACTCAAAACAAAAATGACCATTTTTACACCAAAAGTTGGAAGAATATTTGTATCTCAGTGGGGCTACTAAAAAAAAAAAAAAAAAAAAAGAAAGAAAGAAAAAGAAGAAGTTTGAAGAATATACTCTCAGAGGAAAAAATATCATTTATTCGATCTTTAATATGTGTAAAAATTTGACTAACTTCTTTGGTTTTGTTATTTTTTGTTAATTTTTTTTTTTTTTTTTTTTTTTTTTTTTTGTTTTGGACTTGTGGAAACTGTCACAGGCTAGCAAGGTTCAAAGACTTGCTATGGGGAGTCACTGATTTAACATATTAGTTTAATTTTAACTTCAAGAATAATTGTTTGAGGCCCCGACAAATTACTTGTGTAATTGTTTTGGTGACACACTGCACTTGGCACAATGTAAGAGCCTCAACACTCTTATAAATATCTATGGAGTGAATGAGCATATTAAGAATGGCCACTCAGTTAATTCAGGTAATTTGAGAGAATGCATCTCTCTGTGTCAAGATTAAGTTCAAGGTAATTACTTTCCATTCTATCTTTTGCTTCTTTATGGTCTTCCTCTTGACTTTCATTACCTTACTGCATGACATTTCTCTTTTTATTTCCTTTTCTTTAATGAGTTTTCACACCACAAAAACTCCTCTCATTTTCCTTTAACTTAAAACTGTTCATTCCAACAACAGTGAGGAATTTTTTATCTTATGTTCATTTTGTACCAAATTAACAGTGTTTAACTTTGTTCATGAGTATTATTATGTTATCTACCATCATAAAATCAGATTGTTTATTCTTATGATACGTTTATTTATGTATGTGTTTACGTTATATTTATTATTTATTGATTTCAAAAAGAAACCAGCAGAAATTTCTGACTTCCCAAAGAGAAAGGGAGAAGTACTTGAAACATTTGTAACTAGCAGCTGTCACTCTCCTCCTGCTTTGGAATTCCCAGATTCCCAATGACCTTAGCTATAACAAAAAAAAAAAAAAAAGGTTGTTTGATGTCCTCTTGTTTAAATTTATTCATCCATAAATAGGAGGAAATACAACTTCTTTCAATTTTTTTCAAGGATAAGTAATAACTGATAATACGTAAAAAATATTTTAGGCTTCTCAGGAGAACCAGTAAGAAGAGTGGGAAGAAGACTAGTGATCATACTAGCACTGTCATCATAGAGGGAAGTGCTGTGTCAGAAAACTGCGTTCAATTAAAATCCATGCACAGTTCGAAGCAGCATTTTACACTATTAGATTATTATACGTTTGCCATCCGTTATGAATACTTTGAAATGGCAACAAATTTCAACAGGGGATTTAATCTAAATGCACTTCCTCAAATGTGCTTTTTTGACAATAGAGATGAATTTTAAGTTTTTATTTATTTATTTATGCTTTTTGGTGGAGTTTCTACTACATTTTTTTTTTTCTTTCATTACTACTTTGGTACTCAAAGTCTACCAAATAATTCAAAATAAAATAACAGTGAAAAATGAAGGCTCTCGCCAGGCCTCCCCTTTGGCTCTGAGAAACAGCAGTGGGTTCCGCAGCGGGCTCAGCAGGGGCTAGGAGACACCAGCAAACAGCAGTTGTCTTATGAAACAGCAGGAAAGAGAGTTCCAGGAAGGACAAGAGGATTCTCGAGAGAGGTCGTGTCATGAAAGGATGCACGTCTAGAGGGCAAAAAGCAAGATGCTTATGAACTTCTGAAACTAGTGAGTAAAATGCAAGTGAGAAAACACTCCAAATATAACAAACCAAACGCAGAAATGTCTAAAGGAACTGCAACTGAAATTTACCATATTGCTTTGTCTATCTCTAACCAAAAAACATTTGTAAAACTTTTTTTTTTTTTTTTTAATGTTAAAAATCACTAGATGACAGTATGTCCTTTAGATAATATTTTCATGCACATTTTGGGCAAGAATAGAATTAAATTCACTAATAACTTCTTTTCTTTTTTAACATGTTTCTTTATCTTTTTCTTTTTTTTTAAATTTCAGGTTAATGTGAGGGTACAAACAACCAGGTCACGATATTTGAGTTTGTTATATAGAGTTCCTCTTATAGTTGTGTCCTGCACCGAAGTGGTGTGCCATATACCCCTACATTGTGCCCATTAAGTGGGAGCACACCAATCCCTCCCTCATCCTCTCACCCCCCCGCCCTGCAACTTGAATTGAAATGAGTTTTTCTCCTCTGTGGGTATGAATTAGCTTGTCTACTGGCTTCATATTAGCACTGAGTTCATTAGATATTTGGGCTTTTCCATTCTTGTGATACTTTGCTAAGAAGAATGTGTTTCAACTCCATCCAGGTTAATACAAAAGATGAAAAGTCTCCGTCTTTTTAAATGGCTGAATAGTATTCCATGGCATACATATACCACAGGTTATTAATCTATTTCTAGGTTCGTGAGCATTTAAATGATTTCCACATTTTGGTGACTATAAATTGAACTGCAATAAGTAGTCTAATGCAAATGTCTTTATGATAAAATGACTTTTTCTTCTGGGGAGATGCCTAGTAGTGGGATTGTGGGGTCAAATGGGAAGTTTAATTTGAAGAGTCTCCATATTTCTTTCCAAAGAGGCTATATTAGTTATAGTCCCACGAACAGGAAAAAAGTGTTCCCCTCTCTCCATATCCATGCCAGCATCTGCAACTTTGGGACTTGACTATGTGGGCTAATTTTACTGAGGCTAAGTGATATCTCAAGGTGGTTTTGATTTGCATTTTTCTGATGATTAGGTACCATGAGCATTTTTTCACTTTTGTTAGCCATTTGTCTATCTTCCTCAGAGAAAATTCTGTGCATGTCTCTTGCCCAGTGATAGATGTGATTGTTTGCTCTTTTCTTGTTGATTAGTTTGAATTCTCTATAGATCTTTATTATTAAACTTTTGTCAAATTCATAACATGTAAATATCCTTTCCCATTCTGAAGGTTGTCTCTTTGCTTTGATTGTAGTGTTCTTTGCTGTACAGAAGCTTTTCAGTTTAATTAAGTCCATTTATTTATTTTTGAGGTTGTAATTGCCACTAAAGTGTCTATCATAAAATCTTTCCCCAGGTATTAACCTGGATAGAGTTTGAATACATTCTTCTTAGTAAAGTATCACAAGAATGGAGAAGCAAGAATCCAATGTACTCAATTCTACTATGAAGGCAGTAGATGATCTAATTCATGTCCACAGAAGAAAAACACAAATCAATTCATGGCAGGGGTGGGGGAACGAGGGAGTGGGGAGAGGGGAATAGGGATGGGGATCGTGGGTTACAGTGTATGGCACACCTTTTGGGGCAGGACAGAATTACAAGAAGGACATTGTCTAACAAATGCAAACAGTGTAACTTAATTCTTTGTACCCTCAATGAACCTGAAACTATAAATAAAAAACAAAATCTTTCCCTAGGCTGACATCCTCAAGAGTTTTTCCTCCATTTTCTTCTAGGATTTTTATAGTTTCATGCCTTAGATTTAAATATTTTATCCATCTTGATTCAAATTTTATAAAATCTTATTTTCAATAATGGTTTCTGGTGACTCCAACAATCTACAGTAGTCAATACCTCTGCCTCTGCCCACCACACACTCATCACTCAGCACTTTAAAAGCAATCTTTTCTTTACATTTTGCTCAAAAGCATCTTCTTCCTAATGTTTTCCAAGAGCATGCTCAGTATCTGTGAATAATTCCATCATTTGTTGGTGCACCTCTGTGTAGCTGCTTCTGGTACTTGATTCCTCTCCATATATCCATGTGTATTTGGGACTTGTTTTATCTTCTTCATTGAGTTTCAATTTGTTATTGGATCAAAGGGTTTCATGTGACCATTTTCCTGGAAGAAACACTACAATTTTTTCTTTGATTAGGATATGGCCCTATAATATTCCTGAGACTTCTGCCACTTTTTAAAATGTAGTCTCACAAGAAGAGCTTGATTTAGGAGCAGAAAACACTCTTTCATATGTTCAGTCTTCCCGTTGCTTTACAATTGGAAAAAACACACTGATATGCACACCTGCATCTTTCACCATTTTCTCTACTTGTATGTACTTGAAAGGTAATGTTGAATTCTTTCAGTAATTATTTGCATTTGTCTCTCCCATGTAGTCTCTGTGGCTATTGCATTTACAAGTAACATCTCCTGTCTCCACACTTCTCTGGCCTTTAGGTATGTGTGATATTATTCAGCAGTAAGATTCCTTATGTAAAGAGAGAACCCTCAGGTCAGAAAGTGTGAGGGACTTTCCCAGGTTCCCTGGCATTAAATGAGATGATGAACACAAAGGCCTCAAAACAAGTGCCCTGAAAAGTAGAATTTTTATAGGCAGTGGTGGTAATTAATTCTACACAATGGATTCATCAGAGATAGTCTTATCTCCCAAATTAGAGACTGTGCCCCTTTATAGCACTTACTGAATTTTTCCTGTCTCTGTATACTCTTTGCAGCTTAGCAAAGTGAACCAAGTTATCTGCTAATCATTTAACTGATAATAGGAGGACAGGAAGCACGGGTAAGAACAGAAATACAAAGGACTAAAAAAAATCCTGCCAAGGCAGAAAGTCTATAAGGTTCAGGTGGTTGTGAGCAGAAACTGAGTGGAAGATGGAGGCTTTTGGAGAAGCTTCCCAGAAAAAAATACTCTAGAAGAAAGCCAAAAAAAAATCTATTCTTCTGACAGTGTCTGGCTCAAATCACAGATCTGCAAAACTAAAAAATGTAAACATTATTTCTTTTCAAGACTGTGAAGTTTTGATTTTTTATTCTCTTTATATTTTTATATTAATCTATTACATACAACAGGATTCATGATTATAATGCAAAAGATTAAGTGTATTTGTTTTTTGAAGGCACAGCATTCATTAAGTGAAAACAATATTAATGGAAACTTCAATGCCTGGCTATAGCCAAAAAAAAAAAATCTACAAAATAGATTCCAAAAACATTACAATAAAATGTTAGACAAAGTGGGAACCAGGAAGGGAAATGAGTTTTAGCAGAAAGAAAAGAAGTTTACAACTTCTTGTGGCTCAAGGGAGAAAAAGCTCACCCACATTGCTCCCTTTAAGAGTTTTTCCATGTTTAACTAGCAGCATGGAGATTCCCATATGGCTATTAAAGAATTATATTATCAAATAGAAAAATAATAAGTATATTAAAAACAGTATATAATCATGCTGTTAGCAGGGAAGGACCAGGCCATGAGCACATTATGTTTAAGAGTTGAGAAGAGCAGGTACTCAATAAAACCCACGCACTGCACAGGCTTTGAGAGCCTCCTTTCTAAATCCAATATATAACTAAATAAATAATGCAGCCCTGATGACTCTCAAAATAGAAAGTAAATGGTCCATTAAGAGAACACATTAAGAAATCTTATTGACTCATGTGTGGACCCTTCAAATGCCATTATTAGCCAAATGCACACATCAATATTTACCCACACAGAAAACAGTCTTGTTAAATACACCTCAGGCCATAAATTCCCATTCTTAGTCAGCTATTGATCAATGTTGCTAATTAGAAACTTTATAATTGTATAATAATGTTATACTTTCTGCTTTAAAATTGTGTTTTTAGATGGTATGTCTCATTTTTAGGAAGCAGTAACAGCAAGCATTTTTTTAAAAAAAGCTAAAGCTCGTGTCCACAGAAAGTTCTGGCCTGGGCCACTGGTCAGACTCACATTGTCCCAAGAAAGGTGAACAGCAGGAGGCTTCTTTTCAATTCTACTGTAAACCTAGGCTAATGGAAATTCTAAAAAAAATCAAGCCATTTTCTATAGAATGTCAAAATGTCAAGGCTGCAAAAGAGATTTGATGGTTCACTTAATGTTCTCTGTATGGAGATGTTACCACTGCTTTCTGAATGGAGTATCCATTTTACAGATATCTGGAAAACACCTAATTAATCCCAAAGTATTGGTTTTCAATTGGAATCATACATAAACTGCCCATATCACTTTCTTTTTGGCTTCTGGCCATTTAAGTATGCAAGGTTCTTCAGTCTTGGCTTGAGACACACCTCCCAAGAAAGGATTGAATCTGTTCAATTAATTGCCACCCAGTCTTGAAACACGAGGCTGTTCCACATGCTCTGGTTCCTGGGCTCTTTGACAGAGTTTCCCCAACTTCCAGCTCAGATCATTAGCCATACTCGAGTCCTCTTTGGTTCTTGCTGATTCAATTTTAGCTCTACTTTCTGATCTGTAGTTCCTTGATTTTAGTACATCCTGGTCTTCGTTTTCCACCTGCCCCCTCCGTTACTGCTTTCTGCCTACTTCCCCGTAGCTAGCCTTTTAAAAAGAATCTCGGTCCATTCTCCTAGTCACAGCTCTGTGTTCACACCCATCACCATTTCTGGAGCCTTCTGTGGTGCAGCCTGAGTGGTTGTTATTAGTACAGCTCTAAAAGACAACTGCTAGCTTATTTCAATTTAGCATTCCCCAACTTCATTTTAAATTAGAAAATAAATGATGAGGGTGAGTGTGTGTGTGTGTGTGTGTGTGTGTGTGTGTGTGTCTGCAGAAAGGAGGTACACGTAATGCATGTTTGATCTGCGGAGGATTTAGCCCTCACATAAGTCTTTTGTCAGATATAGCTATTCAGCAATTTAGACATCTGGGAATGAATTAAGTATGTGCCGTATGTCATGTGGAACCGATTTGAAGCAAATATTAATCTCCAAAAACTTGCTTTTGTGAGGAGGAAGTTGACAATTACCTTTTCTCTCGCTGAAAGGGGAAGTTGTATGAAGAGCATAGAGAAAATGTTTCTCAGGAAAACACCCAAAGAAAGAGGAAAATTGAAAAAAAGATAAAATAAAGGAGAATGGAAGGGCCTAAAGGGGAGGAGAGGAGAGGAAAAGAGAAGGGAGTAGAGGAGGCGGGAGGGGTAAACAGAAGAAAAGGGGAGCCCGGCAGAGAAGGACAGGAAGGGAGGAGAGGAAGGAAGGGTGGAAAAGGAAAAAGGACACGGGACCACATTAGGGTATTAATGTCACTGGTGACATGTATTTGTCCACTGGGGACATGCCAAACTTTTGGAAATCCTTATGCTGCAGCTACAGAACTAGAAAATATTTTGTATGTTAGGCCCAGAAGATGCAACTCTTTCTCCCTCCTTTCCTCGGTGCATTTTTGACAGATACTTCCCAGTTAAACGGTTCTTCTTGTATCTGATTTTCCCCAGGAATCGTGTTACAAGGAACCTTTTCTCTTGACTCTTAAGTCTTTCTTCTCCCATGAGAGAGGAAGGCCTACGTACTTTAATAGTATAAGTAAAAGAGGAAAAACAAAATTGGCCAGCGATATATACCAAAATGATTCTATTTTATTTCCTTAAAACACTTAACCAATTTAATCACATGAACAGACATCATTAATGAAAATAAGGAAAGCATGTTGTCATCACCTACTATGATATAGTAGATGGAATGGAAATATAAATTTCCTGTTAGGGGGGTGGATGATGGCTGTGAGTTGAAGAGGTCAGGAGAGAGAAAAGAAGTAGCAAGTTTTTATCAGTGAGGGCAGCAGGGGAATTGAGTGGGAAATTCACTGGACGAAAATATAGCATGTATATATCGTAGAACGAGCATTTGCTATAAGTATAATATATACAAGTACAATTATATACTTGAATACAAATGTGTGCCTCTGTATAGATACATTCAGTTTTTTTTTTTCCATAAAGAAACAGAAAGAAGAGGCCTATAACTATCAACTGATACAGCCCCCACTTCATTCATTCCAGAAACCACTAAAACGCACTCATGTATTTAGAACTATACACACGACGTGCACTTGTGAGTTTATATAATTCATATTGTCTCCTCTCTTCACGACTTACCCTATGGAATAAAAACTTACATTTTAGGTCGCAAATCTCCAAAGGGCACACCAAGCTTAGAATGTCAGAACTCTTCAATGGCAAGTCAAACTACTCAAAAATGCCATGGCCACCAGATTGTGAGTTTGGTGGAGATAATAAGCTTCTGAATGCAAAAATTACAGGAGCAGCAGAAATAAGAGTGAACAATTTGAAAAAAACGATTAAAGGAAGAAATTTATATCAGGTCAACAATAAAAATCTTTGTTGTTTTAATAAGCATACATTAATTGTTAATGGAGTTTAAAATTCTTCAAACACATATTTGATATTTGCCCTTTCAGTTTTTAATTTTCTTGATGTTCTCGTTTTTTCCATAAAAGTATATATATATATATATATATATATATATATATATATATATATATATTCTTCTGCACAGTATTTTTAATTGAAATTACATTTTATCTATTTAATGTATGTGCCCTGTTTAAATAACTCCTTGAATCTTCAAATGAATTCTAGCAGGCCTTTTTCTTGACCTGTCCAGTCCCTGTCCTGAGTTTGGCCATTTAAAGCCCATTATCTGTTAATTTAGCTATTACTTTTAGAATTTATCTCTATATATCCAAATGATATGATCAAAAGCACAATATTTTAAGTTTTCATCTTACATATTATCTATAGAATTTCTCCTCTGGATAATACACATAAAGCTCATTTCTATCTTATTTCTCTTCCTGACACACAACCCAATGCCAATTCTCCCAATATAATAATAATGCAATAATTTTAGTCTAATCAATTTTTATCCTTTCTATTTTAAAAACCATGGCCATAGTATTTAAAACCAAGTCTTGCAACATATTATATTTCTTGGAGATTTGTTTTCCCTGGAGTTAATAATCTTTATTTTTCCTGCTAAATTTATTTCTGTGCCTTTCACTAATTTATCAGCAAACTCTTCACCACAGGTGTAAAACTCAATTCTGTATGAGGAAACTTATTTAGTGCATATTTCTTCCTGAGAGATCTTTCGTGGGCTCTTCATCTGCTATTCTGACCTAAGCTGGGTTTTCTCTGAGCCTTGCTGCACAGCTTTTATCCTGGAACTTGCTTTTACCATAAATCATTGTTGCCCTTCTATATTGGATCTCTATTTCCTGAAAGCCACGGCTTCTTTCTTGGTATGCTTCTCTTGGGAGCATAACTTCTAGTTTCTTTAAAAGAGTGTAAGTGAGATGGTCTTTGTTAATCTGACATGTCTGAACTTGGTCCATACTTATGAATAATTAATAACTTGATGGATCCTGAAGCTGAGACTGGAGATAGTTTTCTTCTCAGAATGTTGACGGTGTTTCATTGCTGCTTGCTGTCTATTGTGGTTTCTGAGAAATCTAAGATCATAATCAATGTACTCCTTTGCATGTAAACTGTTTTTCTCTTTTTAGGAAGTCTTTGGGATCTGTTTTTTGTACTTGAGTTTCTATAATTTGTTCTAGTGTGGCTTTTATATTATTTTGAGCATCTGGCAAGCCCTTTCTTTCTATATGAAACTGATGCGCCTAGTTTCAGCAAATTGCCTTGATTACTTCTTTAATAATTTCCCTTTTTTTTTTTTTCCTTTTTCTTTTTCCATGTCTGAACCTCCTTATAGTTGCATTATGGATTTTGCCCAGTATTGAGGATTTGGGAGCCCCTGCATTGATAATTTTCATATATTTTCTCTCTTATTTGATGTTTCTGTATCACATTATCTAGTTTCTAAAATAATTATTTGACTTCAGTTTTAACTATTCTATCTATGTTTTAATGGAAAATAATGAAGATTTCCTTGTTCTCTGAATTTTTTATTGCATGTTTGTTTTATAGATCTTATATTTTCCTTCTTTAAGAATGTTCGTTTGCATTTTTTTTTTTTTTTTTGCCACCAGAATTGCTTGTATTTCTTCCACTTTCTGCTTTTTATTGCTTGTTAGCATAGGTATCTACCCTTCACTTATTTGCACATCTCCTGACCATTGTGTATAGATTCACTTTGAAGAAGGAGATGCTAAAATACTAACCGGAACATGTGTTTGGGGCGGGAGAGGACATTGTGACCTGCAGTCTTTATGTCTGCAGAGTAGGGTAGCAAATGTGAATGTGATTATTTTATTGTAAAACATGTTGGTATCTGTCAGTTATTTTATGGCAGGTGAGATTGTCCAAAGGAGACTCTCCAATTTCCTGCTTGGGGCCTAAAAGAAGGGAAGATGTAAACTTGGCTCGTAGCATTTAGAGACCCTAGAAGGAGAAGGAGGATGCATAACTTCACAATGAGATAGTCCACTCCTAATCACTGCCCCCAGACCATTCTCACCTCTAATGTTGACTCTGAGTCAATAGCCTCTCTTTCCTATTATCTTACAAATGTAAATGCTTTATCTTCTGCCAGAATGGGAGTGAGTAAGGTGTCTGTCTGTACATAGCCTAGGAGGGAATCTGGAGTAGTAGTTCTTAATATAGTCTTATCATTTCTTTTTCTTTTCTTTTTCTTTTTTTTTTTTTTTGCAGTTTTTGGCCGGGGGCAGATTTGAACCCACCACCTCCCATCATATGGGGCTGGCACCCTACTCTTTTGAGCCATAGGTGCCGCCCTCTTATCAGTTTTTTAATTAATTTTTAACAAAGCTTTAAATAATAAATATATGAAATAGGTTAGAAATATTTTTTCTCAAATTATTTGACTTTTATTTTATTTTTCATTTACGAACCCCCCCCCCCCAAACTAAAGAAGGTTAGACAAAATTGTAGTGGGAACCTGTTGTGTGTAGCTACATATTGAGTTAGCTACTTTCACATGAATTTTCTCATATGTGTGAGTCATATGCATTTGAAGTAGGCAGATAGTGTTTTCCATTTTATATGGGATAAAAATTATGTTTAGGGAAATTGATAAATCTCACTGTCAGTGTGTTTGATGATATCCGTGTGGTGACTAGACATCAAAAATGAAGGATTCTGTGTTGAGAAGTGGTCTTTTTTCAATAACTATAAATAGAAGTAGAAACCCAAATTGTTCCCTATAATCTGGAAAGAGGATGCATGTAAGTATTAAAAGTTATTGCATAGAAAATAAAATGGTGTTCTCACCTTTTTTAGAGTCTTAATAGTCACTCAGGTTCTTCAATGAAAACGGATGGGTATTACATAATTGTAGGCTTATCGCCTAATAGATGTTAAGGGCCACAGTATTGAAATCATTGAGAGATCTTAATTCAAACAGATGCCCACTTAGTGCTTTCTTTAATGTTTCAGCCAGATAAGCTGGAGGATTCTCTGTCTTCCGGGAATACTGCTAATCCCGTCAGGTTTTGATGAGATGTTTCTTGGCCTAATTTCACTGCCTAGACTGAGGTCAACCCTATTATTGTCATTTCAATGACTTCTGTTGACTTGACTCTGTTTAGTTCAATGTGCTACATAAACTGTCTCAGGGACTTGAAAGTGAAGAACAATTTCTAATTATATTTATAGAATAAAGATATTTCTGGAATCTAAATAGCACAACGATATTATAAGAAAAGACCACTAGAGGCTAATATAACATTAATATAGATGAAAAATACAAAATACAATACTAGTAAAAAGAATTCAAAAGCACATTAAGGAAAGCATACTGTGACCAATTTGAATATATTCCAGGAATTCAAAGTTGGTTTAGAATTAAGAAATCTATCACTATCTCATGTAGTAATAATGTAAAATATATTTAAAAAGTTAAAAAAGCCAATATAGACCTTAAAAAAATGACTTTAAAAATTTCAGACTCATTCCTAAGCTAAAATAGTATACACCAATTAATAATTTTATATACACAAATAGTAACCAGTTTGGTGATGTAATGGTAAGGAAAACTCCATTTATATTGGTAAGAAAGGAGTTCTAAAAATTTAGGATAAATTAAATGAGAAATGAGAAATCTATGTAAGATAAAGTTAGTAATATTCCTGAAAGGGGGGCTTTTATTTTCATCTGGCAATAATAAGACTCCCAGGAACCCTTCCTTTACCTTCAGGGATGGTGTCAGAGGGGGTCTAGGAAGTGATTCAGAAATTTCCTCCCCAGCCAGCAGTAATGGGTCAGTGTCAGCCACACGGGAAGCAGTAACAAGGAACTTCTGCTGGAATAAGCTAAGAGGTGGCTGTCATTGCCTAGCTGGGAATCAGGCTCTTACCTGCACCCTTTCGTAACAAGGAGCCCCTCACTAGCTTAGGTGTCAACAAAGTCCAGCTGGGAGCCTAAACTTCAAACCTAGTGAAAAGGCAGCAGATGTTGCAGATGTATCAGAACCAGCTAAGGTTAACTAAGGTCCAGAGATTCATAAAGTAATAAATAACCAAGAAGTCTGGTCCAATTGAAAACCAACCATTGTATGAAGAAGCAGGAAAACCTCCGATAGCACAATGAAAGCGAGCAGTAGAGGCTAACACAATGCTAGATGTTAGAATTATCCCAGAATGATATTCGAGCAATCACCAGAAATGTTTTAATGAAGAATTACCAAACACAAATGAAATCACAGTGTGTCTAAGCACAAATAATAAAAAAGGAAATTTAATACATAAAATATATAATAATCAAAATAAAAAAGAAAGCTCTCAGTGGATGGGACCAAAAAACAAAACAAAATAAAACAAACAACTGACAATCAGAGAATTTGAAGAAATTCAGAATAATGGAAACCCAGGATGAGCAATTGGGGTAAATCATACTGAAAAAAGATTGAAACCAACCTCAGGGATCTCTCAGATTATGAACAAAAATCTAACATTTGTGCCACTGGATTCCCAAAGGGGAAAGGAAGAATGACTAAAAAGGCACTGAAAGTGATAATGGCAGAAAACTTCCGAGATTTGCCAAAAGAAAAACACGTACATTTTCAAAAACCTGAGTGAACTCCAGACAGAATAGACTAAAGCCAAAGAAACCCATACCAAAGAATATATGGTAAGATTTTTGAAAAGTGAGACAGAAAAACAAAAACAAAAACAAAAACAAAAAAAACCATGAAAACTGTGAGAAACAATATTTTACCTGTAGGGGAAAACAATCTGAATGACAAGGGATGGCTCTTTAAAAACCGTGGAGGCTAGAATAAAGCGGCTTAACATTTTTAAAACGCTGAGCAGATAGACATGGCTCTAAAGGTGTATGGATGGATATGTGTGCTGCGGTATGTGGTATAATTATTTCCTCGCTTAGATTATGCTAAAAATAATCACACCCAGATAGCAATGAATAGATCGAGTGCTAAGATATTCATTTATCAATGCCACTTACCAATAAATGGACATGGATACTTCTAGGTCTGTGGTAGGGAAAGAAAGTACAAAATGAGTCCGAAACATCAATCACGGATCCAGAAAATAGGAACATGCTTTAATATAATAATGCCATGTCAGAGGAACTCAGAAACCAACTTCTAAAAGCTGCCAGTGGTCCCCTCTGAGACATTTTTAGCCACAAAATAATAATGTTAGTAATGATTCCCTTCCACCCCCTCGTGGTCTCAAACTCCTGGGTTCAAGTGATCCTCCTGCCTCAGTGTCCTCACTAGCTACACCTACGGGCCACAGTGCTTGTCCAATAATGATAAATGTTATAGCTCATGGACTAAAGTAAATAACTGTGGATTTGTGGTGATATAAGTAATAAATTGATTGATTGATAAAACAGAAAAGGCATAGCCTTCCCAAATAGTAGACATTTAACATAGAAATGTGGAAAGAATAACAAATTTTAAAAATCATTATTTTTGCAGACATCAGAATCAGTGGAGTCAAGTATCAATGTGTGGCTAAAATTAGTTGGGGACAGCATTATGAGAAACAGGGTGTTTGAAATGTTTCAAAGTATCTGCTCATAAGATATTAATTAAAAGTGAAAATAGTAATGTTCTGGGGCAGAAACTTGGCAGGCCACACCTTAACAAAGTTATCAAAGTTAATATTGCCAATAATGAGACATGTCACCCTGTACTTGGTATAATGCACGGAAAAGGGTGCAGCAAATGTCTGTGATACTCTTGCCAAAAACGTATGACTCAGACAGCAGCGGACTGAGGAACAACATAAACTAAATGCCACAAGGGACCCTGGATTAGTTGGTAGGCCAGGAAAAGGAAATTACTAGGACAACTGGTAAGCCTCAATAAAGCGTCTATGTTAATCAGCATTATTGTATTGACATTAATGTCTTAATTTCAATAATTATACTATGGTTAAGAGATCTGTTAATATTTGAGAAGGCTCAGAAAGGGGTTTTAGAAAAGTTGTTGCACTACATTTGCAACTTTTTATAAACTGGAAATTATTTCGAAACAAAAAGTTAAAAAGGCAAAAATTAAAGTCACTTGTGTGACTCTGTCTCCTGATTACTCATCAACTATTGTTTTAAATTTGTTAAGTTTGGCCTTAAGGATTTTAAGTTAAAAGGTCCTTAACAATTTATTACTATTTTTACATTATTAACTTTAAAATTTGAGTATAGACTTCTCTGTGGCTTATAATTTTAAAAATCTGTTACTTTCCCCTGACTTTCATGCAGTTTTCAAAGTTGAATAAAAATCTAGAATAGACTAGGAAGTACTGAAACAGCGTGGACGTTTATCATCATATCCTTTTCAAATAAAGCTATCTGAGTATATAATCTTTACAGGCAAGCCCTATTTGGCAAAGAAACTATGTCTCAATGTTTGTATTTCAAACATAGAGTAAATTATAAACAGTGTAGCAATATCTCATGATTGGCAAAGAAGTGTGCATGCTGGGGTTTGGAACATTCCACATACCTTTATTCACATTTATCTTCAATTAGGCATTTATCTTCAATTTGGTACATGTGAAGGCAATATTGGAATCTAGAAAAATTATTTACACTTGATGTTTTGTGCAAGGATAAAGCAAAGATAGCATCTTATTTGATAGTATGAAACTGGTTGGAATTTCACCAGTTAAAATGACTTGCTTTGCCTGAAAATCTTTATCTTGATGGCCCAAATTTAGATGAGTAAACTACCTGATTGATTCCAGATTCAAATATTTTCATTTCAAATTTTTCTCCTGGATGGATAATGATCAGAAACAATATAAATGAGTACGAATGGTTGGGAACATTTTATGTTTTTTAGGGTTAAAGATAAGTTAATGATATCTAAACTTCAGTTGTACTTGGTAAACGAAGCCTTTGTCAGCTATTTTTTAAAAACATATTTGGAAGTAATTCTTGCAAGATTTTGTCATCCTCAGTGTCATTTGGAAGATGATTTCCAGCTGGCTATATTTCATAGCACCTGCAGCTTTAGGAAATAACTAAGATTTTCAGTTGACATGCCCTAGATATTAATTTATGTTGCAAGTTAAAATGATTAAATTTTTGTGCTTATGAGGCAAGGTGCCTTTTTAAGAAGAACATTTAATGATAAAGAGCAAATGAAGTCAACCAGTGATTTAAATCTTCACTCAAGAAGGAAAATTATATAAAAATCATGTTTGGAAACTGACCTCAGCTGTTAAAGGGAAAATGAATTACAAGAAAATGTATAAGTGTGTATCTTACCTTTTAGTGTGGTTGGTATTTCATAAGCATGGTATGTGTAAACAAAACATTGTTTTGCTCAATTATTATTGCACAAATTAAGTTTATGACATATACAATTAAGGTTTATAACATACCTCATCATTTGCTGTCTTCCTAAGGCTTAGAATAGACAATGAAAGATTAAACAAGGGTTATGAGTTGCCTGCTGTTTGGGCCCAAATCTTAAGCTTTCATTGGGAGAAAGTGTTCTGTTGAGGTCAGAGACAAGAATGACAATTATTTAATTTTTATTTTGAGTCAGAGCCCCTGAAACACCAATGGTCTAGAAATAAACAAGATAAAAAATCAATAAAAGATTAAATAACAAGGCCATACACTAATCATTTATGATCATTTACTCATTAAATAATAATTTACATTTACTCATATTAATCAAAATATGTTTGTGTACATGGTTCACTACTAAATTTATTCATCATTTACAAATTAGAAGCTATCCAGAGCTGGTCTGGAGATTTAACATGCATGTTCTTCATTAGGGATTTGGAGTGGGATAGGATTTTCTAAAAATAGTTGGGGTTTTGTCAAGTCTTAAGTTTTTCTGAGTTCAAATGCTTTTAGGAAATAGCAGTTGATTTTGAAAAAAAAAGAAAAAGAAAAACAAATGAACACCCAATTTTAAACAAGCAGACATTTTAGAAACTAAATTGCCTTAGTATAGAGCAAAAGACAGAGAAAAAGGATAATTTTAGGCTATCTACTGTAAACCTAGAAAGATATTACAAAAATTTGCTAAGAAAGATGAGCGGAAACATGGGTTCTGGTAAAGGGCTTGTGTGTCTCTAGAGAAAGGAACATTAGGTCGGCTCATGCCCATAATCCTTTGGAAAATTTGAGGCAAGAGGATCCCTTTAAGCCAGGAGTGTAAGATCAGCCTGGGCAGCAGAGCAAGATCTCATCTCTATACAAAATTTTAAGGAGTTAACCATGTCTGGGTGCACCTGTACTCTTAGCTATTCAGGAGGCTGAGGCAGGAGCATCCCTTGGCTGTGGGTCCAAGGTTACAGAGACCTGTGTTCCAGTGTGGCAACAGAGTGAGACCCTGTCAAGAATATTTTTGAGACAATTTAAAAAACATTGAAGAATACTTGAGAGAGTGCTAATAGAAATATATCCTCCTAAGGAGGCAGGGACTATTTCTATCTTGGTCATCAGTATGTTTCTAGGTCATAATTGAGGACCTGAATTCAGATGGTACTCAGCAAAATTTGTTTAAAACAAAGAAATTGAATCACTCCTTCCTCTATCCATCTCCTGCACTTTGCAGCTAACTTCAACTTAGTACATATGACAATATGTTGAGTTTTCGTGTAGCATGCTGTATGTTGAGAAAGAACAGAATTTGGGAGTGGAGAGATATGAAATTCATTCATTCATTTCATTCAATTCAATGAAATTCTATTCACTACAACTTTGATAATTTTGAAATTTGCTTAGCTTCAGTTTTCTCATCTGTTCATTAGGAATATTAAAACCACAATGCCTAATGCAAAGAAGAATAAGTAGATGGAATAACATGGACAATAAATTTGTAATAGAAGATTTACAATAAAATACTTACAAATATGAAGTAAGGTATTGTACACACTGCAAAAAGCTTATGTGAATGAAGAAGTTACCTGATAATTGCAACCAAGGGCAAGTTCACTATGATTTAGACAGTAGTAGATACTGAAGTTGATAATTTGTGAGAAGAGCAAATTCTCATAGCTCCCAACAGTGGTGAATGTTGAAGAGTTCATCGGGCTAATATTTTTGTGGTAGGACACATTCTCTTTCTGCTAAGGCTCTAAAGTAAAAATAAAGCAAATTCTGTCACTGGATGAGCTTTGGGATTAATTCCTGAAGCAGTGCTAGAACAGACATAGAAATTAGCTTGTACAAGCACCAAAGCAGAATGTCTTTCTTTTTTTTTTTAACTTTTTTTTTTTATTATTAAATTATAGCTGTGTACATTAATGCGATCATGGGGCACTATACACTGGTGAGGAAGGGGGAGGAGGAAGGATGGGTGGCGGGAGGGTGATTGGTGGGATTACACCTATGGTGCATCTTACAAGGGTACATGTGAAACTCACTAAATATAGAATATAAATGTCTTAACACAAAGCAGAATGTCTGTTCTCCTGTCCCATGAAAGGGAGAGAAGAGAAACTGGCAGGAACAACTTCAGAGTCCAGTGGGTCACTGCAGAAACCTGAATCTAAAGAACAGTGGATAGAAAGAGACTGAGGAAGCAGGAGGCAAGTCTAGCACTCACCAGGAAACCAGCACGTGGAAAGCTGGGGCCAGGGGAAGCACTGTGCTTGGGGCGGGTGGAGGAGAAGCATTTCCCCGGGATGAAGAGTGCTGACAACATCCATTCCTGGGTCATGTTTGGGCTCAGGAACAAAAATGAGAATAAGTTTAGATGTAACATGAAGGAGAATCGGATTTAGTATGCAACTAAAGTTCCAGAGAAAACCAGACAAAGCAAATTTTGAAACACTTACATTGTAGGAAGTCTTGTGATTCAGGCTCGTATTCTCAATACATTTGGCAGTGTTTCCAGAAGAGAGACAAGTCTAAGAGATATACACAATCAGGGAAAAAATTTAATGTTCAAAGGGATATTTTAAAATATGGTTGGGCTTAAAATGTGAAAGGCACATTGAACTCAATTTGACCTTCTTGGCAATTTGTAATAAAAGATGAATACTTTTGTGAAGATAGAGCTGTTGTTTATCTAAATTAAACGATTAACATTATTCTTCCTGAAGTCTGTTATCCCAGATCTTCAATTTTCTATAATGAAGGATGTCTTCAGATATTTTTATCCTAAACTATTTCTTCATTCTTTTGAATACTCATTCTGTTCTTCGTTTTCTGAAAAAAAATAATGGGATGGGATGAATTCAAGTTGTAAAACAGTTCAATCATATATGCAAATGTGTATGTCTAGTCTTTCCTCATTATAATTTTTATGACTTAGATATATTTGCTTCATAATTCACTGACTGTATAATTTTCTTTTTTTAATGTATTTTTTTTTATTTATTATTATAAAAAAGTCCCCAAAGATAAAATTGAATTTGTATTTGTTTATATTTTATGCAATGCTTAGTTTTGTCATTATCTAGCAACATTTATTATGCTGACAATTGATGACTCTCATGTTAGTAAACTTAGGCTAAGTTCCAAATTTTTAGAAATACTCCAAAAGACATTCAAGATAAACATATGTGTGTTTTACAGCACTTGTTCTAGTAGGTCTGGGAATATAGTCAGTAATCCTGTTTTTAGTTAAGAAGGCTTTAGAACTTGGTAAATCATTTGAACCCTATATACCAGGGGTCCTCAAACTGCGGCCTGCAGGCCACATGAGGTGGTGTGATTGTATTTGTTCCTGTTTTGTTTTTTTAACTTCAAAATAAGATATGTGCAGTGTGCATAGGAATTTGTTCATAGTTCCTTTTTTTTAAACTATAGTCTGGCCCTCCAATGGTCTGAGGGACAGTGAACTGGCCCCCTGTTTAAAAAGTTTGAGGACCTCTGCTGTATACATAAGGAGCATAAAAGTAAGCCCAGAGAGAGCATAGCATTGTGGCACATGGTAAGAAATGGTGTTCCTAGGATTCTTACAACTCATTCCTATTAGTTCATAATCCAAACTTCAATGTTGACTTTATAAAAAAGCCAAATGGTGAATTTTAGACAAAATTTCAAAGGAACAGGTAAGCAGAAAGTATCTCATTCCCAACCACATTCCAAACTATTTGCCTTTTCGGTCTACTTGTCCGAGTATGTTGGGTGCTCTTGATAAAAGAAGTGCCACTTAAAGTCAATAGCTCCTCAGTGTTAAGTAGGAAGGTATGAATCCAGGCCTCCTGACTGGAATTCTATAGACAAAATATGTACCAAAAGTCTTAAACAACTAGTACTTTACAAGAAAGAAGAAGAAATTTGAGTTTGCTTCAGTAATCTAGAGAGGACCCGTGTCAACTTCTGCTTTAAGATACAAGTCTTTTTGTCATCAATAGATACAAGACTTTATACTGCAATCAGGGTAGGGCTGTATATGGATGTTCCTATTGCCTAACCATATTTTTTACTAATCTCCTAATATTTACAGATAGAATGCCAAAAAAACGTTAAGTGTGTGCTAATCAGGTCCTAAAAGGATTAGACCTTAACTTTAAGTATTAAGCCTTTGCTTATCTTGTCAAAGCCTTGAGTTTTGTTGGAATTGTAATTACTAACCTATTCCCCCGTGCAGATGGTCACAGGAAGGAAGCTCTTCCTCCCTTGCCCAAAGTAATTTATTAGCTTGTTGACATATTACACAAGGCTGGGCTCTCTGCTTATCGCAGTTAATGTCTCAAATATGCCTGGGGAGTATGTGTTTTGTGCTTGTAAGGTCATCCTGTTTCCACAAGCTCTAGCCTGTTTGTTTGAACAAGGGCAAGAGCATGAACATAGATCATTCAGTAAACTTAAGTGTTTAGAGGTATGGTGGCTAACAAAGACAAACACTATCTACACAGTCCCTGAGGAAATGGTCATAAAATTCCTAGCATGTCTTCACAGTCTAATGCCAACACTATGTACATAGGCATGTATGTGTGTGTGTAGTCACACACTATATATTTGTATGTTTGTATGTACACACACATTATCTGTTTTGCTTTAATGTCATATCTATGTAAATAGTGTAGTTCACTTCACCGTTATGTAATTGGATAACAATAGAGTTAATTCATGCAGACTTATTTGTTAGAATTGACAAGTACGATAATGTGAGATAATCACATCTACTATTCATGAAATTACATTTTTGTAAAATTATATATATATTTTTAGTGCAAGTGTAATGGATATTTTCTTAAGTTTGCTACCTCTAGAAAAGGACATACAAAGTGTTGTACACTTTCAAAACAAAGTATCTCAAGAATGAAAGAAAAAGTATCCAATGTACTCAGCCCTACTGTGAAACCAATTTATAGCATTCATATGAAAGCTATAACCCAACTATAGCCCAAGAAGAAGGGGAAAGAGGAGAAGGAGGGATGGGGAGGGGGCAGGGTGGGTGGAGGGAGGTTTAATTGGTGGGACCACACCTACAGTGCATCTTACAAGGGTACATGTTAAATTTACTAAGTGTAGAATATAAATGTCTTAACACAATAACTAAGAAGGTGCGGTGAAGGCTATGTTAACCCATTTGATGAAAATATTTTAGCTTGTATATAAGGCCAGCCCATTGTACCCCATGATTGCATTAGTGTACATAGCTATGATTTAATTTAAAAAAAAAAAAAAAAAAAAAAAAAAAAGGACTGTTTGGTCTAAAAGCACTCGGGAGACTAACTTAGAGACTAAAGTAAAAACATTTCTTATGCTTCTGCCTTGGGATTAATCTTGAGTAAATACTTTCCAGGGATTCATATCACTTGTTTTTCCTTTCTTTCACTTCCTATTTTTTTAAATATTTTTTCAAGAACAAGTCTTGCTTTGTAGTTCAATATTGTAAAATTTTCTCATTGTTATGAAGAATGCTATTTTTCATTGCTTTTTAAAATGCTATTTTACTTTATAATTCAAAACCACTGAATTTCTTTATTTTTCACTTTTTACATCTTTTTAAAAATCTTCTATTTGGAATTTTTTTACTTCATGTTGTTTTATTTTTTCTATATTATTAGATTTATTGACATAATTTCTTGTCTATTACCTTATTTTTTTTTTACCTTTTACTGTACATTCTTTATAATACTTATCTTCTTTGATTATTAACTTTCTTTTTCTTTTTTTTTTTTTTTGAGATAGAATCTCACTTTGTTGCCCTCAGTAGAGTGCTGTGGCATCACAGCTCACAGCAACCTCAAACTCTTGGGTTTAAGCTATTCTCTTGCCTCAGCCTCCCAAGTTTGGAACTACAGGTGCCCACAACAACGTCTGGCTATTTTTTAGAGAAGAGGTCTCATTCTTGCTCAGGCTGGTCTTGAACTCCTAAGCTCAAGCAATCCACCTGACTTGGCCTCCCAAGTGCTGGGATTACAGGCGTGAGGTAATTATTTAGCTTTCTAATTACTTTCTGTGATTATAAACCCAGCTGATTATTTAGTTTTCTTGTTCAATTTTTGATTTTTTATCTTACTTAAATATTAAATTTTTCAATCCAGTTTTTCTGCTGTCCACACACTCTCCATTTCTTATTTATTTGGGGTGGGAAAGAGTTTGATGGATTACTTATAATTATTCTGCCTATCCTACCCAGTTTTTTGTTTGTTTATGATTTTTTTTTTTTTAATGAGACAGAGTCTCAATTTATTGCCCTCAGTAGAGTGCTGTAGGATCATAGCTCACAGCAACCTTAAACTCTTGGGCATAAGCAATCGTCTTACTGCAACTTCCCAAGTAGCTGAAACTATAGGTACCTGCTGCAATGCCTGGCTAGTTGTTAGAAATGGAATCTCGCTTTTTCTCAGGGAGATCTCAAACTCCCTATCTCGGGCAGTCCATCTGCTTCTGCCTCCCAAAGTGCTAGGATTACTGGCATGGGCCACCGTTGCCAGCTATCCTACAGTTTTGAAAGGGAAAGACATAAATACTAACTCACTGATGACTTTATCTGTTTTAAGTTACATAAAGTGTTTTTGTTTATTTGTGTTTGTAATGTTTTTGAGTGTGATAATTCTTGAAGCCCTCTCCAGGGTAAAGTACAGGCTTTCTCTTGCATGTCTCACAGTAGAAGCTGCTTTCTCTCCTTCCCCCTTTCTTATTTCTTCTGCTGCAAACCGTCCATCCTTTGTTGATCTTTTCTCACTTTGCATTGTAAAAGGCATCTTCCCATTTAGGCTTCCCTCAGTGCCAGAAGGTGATGATCTTCCCCTCTTTCCTGAATATCTGTTTTCACATTGCTCACAAGCTGAGTGATGAGATTTCTCCTGTAAGAAAGGTGTGTCTGCACTTTTTCTCCACTCTTCTTACCTAATGAGTGAAGGATGTAGCAATTCACAGTTGCAATGTACATAAACCAAAGGAATGATTTTCTCCACTATTTGTAGGAACTGCTTGTAACTTCATAGCGTTTATAATACTGATCAGCTCTCTCCACTCTTCCAATATACTTTGTATATTCTAAAATATCTGTAGTTTTTGTGAATAGGTTGTTTTTTCCTTTAGCCAGGAATCAACTGTGTTGGAGGGCCAAAGACGGTTCTCAGCATGGTCCCTAGACCCTGGTCATGGAATGAGAGGCACATCATTTTCACGTCACATTGATAGACACATAATTTATATTCCCGGAGTTTCTTCTATTTCAGATCACTTGGAAAATATTTCCTAGAAGCCATACTTTTTCGTGTTATATTTCTGTTCGTTTTATAGAGTACCTGAGCAAGTTGAGGGCTTGTGTGGAACTTGCCGGGGTAGATGTGATAGTCTGAACAACTCGTATGTGCTTACAAAACTTGGGCCAAATGAATCTTTATTAGAGACGTAAATGGTAAATCAGGACAAATGAGACTTTCTGTTGTTCTCTTGCTGTAAGAGGGAATGTGAGAAAACACACAATCATTTTCTGAATCACATGGGCAAATATTCATATCCCCCACTCTGCAGGCTTCTTCATCTTGTAGCTCTTGCGTTGAATCCTTCCCTTGACACCTACTGTACACTCATCTCTGGCCACATTTCTTCCTGGCACAAAAAGTTCTGTGCATTTATTGTCAATATCCTTGCTAACCTTCTTCACCTTGCTCCCCCAAGTACACATACTCCCTAGAGCTATGATGGGTGGAGCTAAATGCAGCATCCACAATATTTGGAAAAAATGAAGACATGAGAAAACATTCTTAAAGAATAGGGTTCAGTCTAGCCAATCTTATGTAAAAAAGTCAACTAATTGTGTCTTAAAATTCAGAATGATGTTCAGTGCTACACCAAAGAAGGCCTTCATTTCCTCCATGAGTGCCACATTGAGTATTTTGTCAGTGGAGTCACCTTCAATATTGTTTCAGCTGCATAGACATTTGTTGCAATCATCTCAGAAAAGAGCTAGGAATATTCAAGTTCAGTTTTTGACCGATCACTTGGAGGAAGAGTGAATCTCTGCTGAGTGACGGTATATGGGAACTTTATAATATCACCGTCACCATCGTGATAAACCTTCTAGCTACTTATTACAGGTTGTGTATCATCATCACCTGCTCTTCATCACTAACTTCAGATTCACTGCAAATAGTACCACTGCACATAGGAAGAGTTTCTTCATTCTCCCTTTCCTCACTAAACTCTCCTTCAACCTCACTAGCCTAAATAAGCCTCATTGTAACATACATTAGAACATACGTTAAAGAACACTGAGCATTAGTCTGAAAAAATTTTTAAGTAAACATTGTATACATTCGAATTCTTAAACTAAAAAGAAGAAAACTTATTTTTAAATAGGTTAAAAAAGTTTAACATTTCAAACTTATTTTTGATATTTATCATAACATTTCCTTTAGCGAAGCTATAGTGTCACTCTCTGAAAACCATTCTTTTAAGTCAGTGAGTGATTCTTAGCTGTATGGAATAAAGGGAAAGTGATTTTTCCACAGATGCATGAGATTGTAACCACAGGCCCCCCATAGTTCACTTTCCACTGTGAGTTGTATTATATAAAAATAAATTTAAAAAGTCTTCATAGGAAGCCAATATTACAGGGAAATAAGTGATACAGTAAAAATAAGCACAGTTTTGTTAAATTTAACTGAAAAGTACTTTCACTGCAATTTTCAGAATAAGACTGTTTTACATTAAACAAAATATAGGAAAGTTCAAATATGTTGAATAAGGTCAATAACTAAAAATATGTGGTATTTGCATTTTACAAACTTTTTGTTTATTTGCTTCTAATTTTGTTTTGTGATATAAGCATTATTTTAAAAGACGTGATGTGGGAATCATGATTTCATGTATAGTGATGTTCATAAAACTAATTTAAATAAAAGATTTTTAAAACAAAATTTAAAAGCTATTGAACTCCTTTTTCAAATTCTGGTTTTCTTGGGGAGGGATTATCCCCAAACCTATCATTGACTCTGTCTCACCTCTGTTTCTAAGCTGGAATTATTTAGTTAGTTGAAGTTCGTTGGTTGATAGGTGCCAAAACTGGTCTGCAATTGTCAATGAGATAGTGTTATAAGTTTCTAAAAGTCCATGCACAGCATGTAATAACTTTACTACTGCTTCCTCTGTTTAGACTAATGACCCAAATAAATGGGTTGAATCTGAAGCGTTAAAATTTCCTGTGTTTCGCTATCTCAAGGTTCAGTCCAGGGATAGTCTTTTTTCGGGGAGTTGTTTTGTCTGTCATAACAATCTATGCAGCCTCATTTTATCTGTGAAGATAGGATAATTCTGGCTGCTATCTTTGTTTTATTTCTTAAATTGATTAGAATCTTGTCTGAGGATTTGGCTGATGGCTGCCTCTGAGACTCCCAGTTGATTATCTTTAAAATTTACTATTGATGAGTGATTGATTACTAGGTGTCATGTTCTATTTGATGTGATTTTCATGTAACATTTCTTTTAACAACTCTATACTTTGGTGTGGGTGTTATTTTTACGCTTATTTTGCTGATAAGGTAACTGAGACACAGATGTTTACTTGCTTACAAAAGGATGCAGCTAAAAATTGGCCGAGCCTGATTCAACTTCACATTGGTCTGAATTTAGAGACAATTTCTTTTCAAAGAAGTTTTTATGTGACATTAAACATGAAACATATGACATACTATGGCATGACCAACTTAATGAGTATAACATGGTATGACTACATTTACAATTAAAATCTGTATTAAGTGAAGAAAAATACAAAATTTAGAAAAGGGAAATAAACGTAGTTTCTCATAATCATCTTCTTCATGACCGTTCCCTACTCACAGTCACCCATTCCTGCTCAACTTCATGCTCCCGCCTGGGATTCGCTTACTCTTATAAACACAAGCATTCATGTTTATGATGCTTGATTTCCCGCATGATGAGGATTTGAGAATTTTTTTTTTGCATGTTTATAATCTTTCTGTACAAATTGATATACATCTCCTTGTTTTTTACATAACTATATATGATACATCAAATTCTAATTTTAAATTAGGTATGTTTATTATTTTACATTAAGTAGATTACATCCTGTATAGTTGAATATTTAGTTCTATTTCTTTATTTAATTTACTAACCTCTCCTCCCTTTTTTTTTCTGTACCATTGCATGCAGCAACCTCACTGCCTACAGACATAACAAAGTAAAGACTGGGTGTTCTTTCCTACTTGCATGCATATTTATGTAAAACGTGCACATTTATAACTTGAGTTTAGGTCAAAATTCAACTTTACAAAGAGTTTCATTTACTATTTCTATTTTGTCTTGCAAAGCATTTCTCACTGTTTAAAAAGATTCTTAAGGATTTCCCTTGCTGCAGGAACAGATGGGCACCATCACGAGAGCCACCCACGTCAAAGTTTTATAGTTAATGCATTTTATGGCAAGTTTTCCATTTGTGGGCTCACAGTTTGTAAATCCGTCCCACTACATACTGTTCATTATGCATCCCATGATATCATTCCTTTTGTTGGTTATAATACTGTGGGAACAGAAAGGAGGTGATCCCTTTCCTCTCTCTCATAAGGGCCATGGCCAACATCCCATATCACAAAAGACGCATTAAAAAGAGTAAATGATAACAAATTTACTTCATTATAGTTTTTGTGCCTCAGGAATGAAAACCCAAAGACACAGAGGAAGCTGTCTGGTTTTATGGTTGGGTTCAATGAAGCAGGGTCAGCCTTATACAAATGTAACTGGGCAAAAAAGGTTGTGGCTAGTAGTGACAGACAGTGTGAGGAAATGTAGCAAGGCCTGTCCAGATTCTTCTTGGCCTCCCTGTGCAGCGTCCCTTTCTTCTGTATATAGGACCCCTCTGGAATGAAGGTCTCAATTTCTTTATGGCCAGATGTTACACAGAAAGGTGGAGTAATATTTCTAGCTTTTATGGCTTTGGACACAAGGCATTGTGGTTTCTATGCTGGAGAGCAGGAAGGAGGGTTGACAGAAGGGCAGACAGGCAAAAAGAAAGTTTCATTCTGGGGCTGATCTAAGGACTTCATTTCAGGCTATCATTTTCTAAGGCACATTTACATTCTTTCCATGAGCTTCTTTTGCATTTACTTTTTTTTTTTTTTTCATTAACTATAACATCATATAAACTACATAAACATATATAGTTTGCTTATGAGTATAACTTAAAATGCATACTAGTTACAGAACAATTTAAAGACAGTAACTAGATAGCTAAATAGTAGCATTATTAACTATTACATTTATAGAACTGTTCAGATTATCTCTTTTATTTCATTTTTTAAACTGTATTTTTCTAACAGGTCATCCATTTCAAATCTATTGGTATATAGTTGTTTATAACATTCTCTCATTATCTTTTGAATGCCTGGAACAATATTGCTATTGGTTATTGGTAACTTGTATCGCTGCTTTAGAAAGGTTCTCTGAAGGAATAGCCACAGCTTCCCTTGAGAATTTCACCTAGAAACGACAGTTTTGGCTTGTGCGTGGCTATTCCAGCCTGCCCTTCCTGACAGTGTGCCTGGTGGGTTTCACGCATGCCCAGCGAGCCCCCATAGTCTTATAAACCAATTCATTGCAATCATATATGAAAAATAAAAAATAAAAATGAAAAGTTCCTCTGCAAATCCGCCACAAGTTGTATTAATCATATCACTATGTTTTAAGGAACAGCTTTTTTTCTCTTGAATTTCACTGTTTTATTTTCTATGTATTTAATTTCTGCTCTTTCTAAACATTTTTATTTTATTTATTGTCCATTCTGTAATATATTCAGACAGATGCTTAAGATTATTTTTCTTTCTTTTTTTTCTGGATTATGCATTTAAAACTGTCAGTGCACTCCTAAGTGCTCTTAGAATACATTGACTTAGCTTTGATATGGACAGTTTTATTGTCATTTATTTTTAAAAAAATTCATTTTCTACTAAGATTTTTTTCTGCTATGTGGACTATTTAGAAAACTACTTTTCATATTCAGTAAATATGGGCAATTTCTCTTATGATTTCAAATATTGAAGTATATAGAGAGAACTCTATAATTTCAATCTTTTGTTACTTTCAAAGATGTTCTTTATTATGCATGAAATAGTCATACTTTTTGTTAATTTTTGCAAATATTTCTTACATGTGTACCTAAAATAACCCTATACTATATTTTTGGTGGATAATATTTTATATACACACAAACACACACATACAGGAGATACATTTTTAAACTGAAGTTATTCGAGCCAGGTGTGGTGGCTCATGACTATAATCTCAGCACTTTGGGAAGCTGAGGTGAGAGGCTTGCTGAATGCCAAAAATTTGAGACCAGCCTGGACAATATAGCAAGACCCTGAAAATTTTTAAAAAATTAGCATAGTGGCATGTCTCTGTAGTCCCAGCTACACAGGAGCCTGAGGCAAGAAAATTGCCTGAGCCCAGAAATTTGAGGTTTTATTTGCACCAATGCAGTCAGACTGGGCAACATAGCAATACCTCTCTTAAAAACAATAAAAACTGAATTAAAGGAAAAGTTTTGTTCAGAAATTCTTTACCAATTGATTGTTTACATATTCTAACAATTGTTCAATTTTTTCCACTGTTACTATAGATTTGTCTATCTTTCCTTTTGGTTTTATTAGCCTTGACTTCTATATTTTAAATCTATATTAAGTGTAAATAAATGAGTTATATATCATATAATTCATATAATGATATATATTATATCATCTTGGAGAATTAGAAAAAATTATCATTATGAAGTGATCCTTTTTATTTTAGTAAAGTTTGTACCTAAAAAGCTATCTTGTCAAATGTTAACAAAGCCTCATCAGCTTTATTTTTGCTACTCATGTTCGAATTATCCATCCGTTTGTAGTCAAGCTTTTCACACCCTTGTATTAGAATGTTTCAGTGTAAATAACATAAAGCTGCTATTCTTGATGGAGGGCCAAGGTGGCCGACTAGACACAGGTCACATGTGCCTGGTTCACAGAGAGGAACCAGAAGAGTAAGCAGATTTTTACATTTTGAACAAATTATCTAGGAAAAATGGCAGGATTCATCAGGGAAGTAATTAGAAACACCAAAAGTGGATAAGGAGCGGCAGCTTGCCTGGCCCGGGACTGACAAACAGCTGGAAGAAGCTACTGGATATGGTAAAATAGTTAAGAATGAAGCCCTGCAGATGAGTTTTTACTGTCTTGAATACAAGAGAACATCTGACCCATGCGGGTCTCCATGCAGGCCTCCAGCTAAATACAAGGAGCTGCTTATAGATTGCACTGAGACATTGTTCCCTAAAAGAAATTTAGATTAAAATCTTGTGGGTATCCAAGCCTAAAAGCAGCCTGAGCTGGTTGCTATTCAGAGAACCTGGATATCGGGGAGGAGTGGGCTTGCCGGCAGCCAAGGTGCGGCACCTAGGAGGGGTGGAGGAGCCCGTGTCTTCTCATGCATTCCTAGAAAGGTCTTCATCACCTTGTTGTGGCCTGATGTTGAGACAGAGAAGTGAAGAAACAGTATTTTTCAGCTTCTTGTCCATGCTCCCTGTTTGAGCATAGCCCTGGCTTTTCGGGTTGTGTGTCCAAGGTAGCATTTTGTGAGCTTGATGCTGCATGGTACCCTGTCTTCAGCTGAGTTTGGAGTTGATCTGGAAAGGGGCAGGGAAACCAGGCTGGGTTGGTGCCCACCATTATGTTCAACATAACTAATCATTAGGTAAATACAAATGAAAACTACAATGAAATACCATTTTACCCTTGTCAAAATGAACATTACTAGAATGTCAAAAAATGAGAGTTGATAGAGTACAGGTAGTAAAAGGAAAAGCTTGTATACTGTCGGTGGGAATGTAAATTAGTATAACCTCTATGGAAAACAGTATGGAAATTTTTTAAAGAATTAAACATAGATTTAGTCCTTTGATCTAGCAATTCTACTGTTGTGTATCTACCCAAGGGCAAATAATTTCTTATATCAAAAAGACACATGTATCTGTATGTTGATCACAGCAAAAGTCACAACTGCAAAATATGGAACCAACCTAAGTATCCACTGATGAATGAATAAAGAAAATGTGGCACACATGAGCATACACACACACACACACACACACACACACACACACACGGAATATTGTTGAAAGAATAAAAGAATGTCTTTTGCAGCACTTGGATGGAACTGGTAGCCATTGTTCTAAGTGAAGTAACCAGGAGCAAAAAAACAAATACCATAAGCTCTCACATATAAAGAGGAGCTAAGTAATGAGTATTTAGGGCCATACAGAGTGACTTAATGGGCACTGGAGACTCAGAGGGGGGAGAGTTGGATATAGGATGAAATATTATCTGTCAGGTAACACATACATGATTTAGGTGATAGACATATTAAAACCTAGAAGTCTCCACTATGCAATTCAACCATGAATAACAACCACTTATATCCCCTAATGCTGTTTAAGTAAAAACAAACAAACAAAAAATTGAACTAAAAAAGTAAATAAAGCTGTCTTTTTTTCTTTTATCATTTTTAAACAGTATACAACTGTACAAATGTCAAAAACTCATCAATAATTTTGAGCTGAACCATTATGTGTTAAGTTAGCATGCATGTAGCAATGCTTTTGTATATTGTAGCTACATATTTCTTCTTCTATAAATGCTATGGGGTTTACTAATCTTGGGGTACTGAAGAATTTATCTGAATTTGTTTTAACACTAATAATAAATAGATAAATAAAATTGATCAGATTTCTTTGTCTATAAGAATTTTGTTAGATGTCTGCTTGAGAGAACTTTGTTAATAGTACTCTGTTTCTGCTAATTACTAATCTCAGTTACATGTTAAATAATTAGAAAAATTAACAAAAGAAGTATAAGAACAAGAAGGAAGAGGAAGGGGAGAAGGAGGAAAGAAAATAATCAGATGGATCCCTCAAGAGATCCCTTCCAAGAGGAATTCAACAAGAGTAAATAGTTAGCTGCACACTTTGGTACACATGGGCAAATAGCAATATAATCTATCAAGTGGTTGTATAATATTTATTGTTTTACAACTAGAAGGCATTATCCTGTGAGGTGAGGTGTTTTCCCATATAATTGCACACCTCAGGACATTATTACAAATACGTGTATAATAAATGCAATCAATAAGAAATTCAGGTATGAAAAGTTTGAAAAATTAAACATATCAATTAGACATTTGATGATTTAGCTGATTTACTTTTTAATTTTCATATTTATTATAATTTATACATTGACACAATTTATAATTTTAAAGCATAGAAAAGGAAATTTAAACATTTGTTTAAAGAGGCAGTTATGATTTGCATTAGCTTTCATGTCTTCCACATTCTGGAGGTGGTCCCCAGAGAGATCTCTGGTATTAGAATCTTTTAATACCTAAAGACACAGCCAACAAAGCAAACAGACAACATTCAGAAGATATTTACATGTTATGAAGCTGACAAAGGGTTAATAACAAGAATCTACAAATACTTCAAGCAAATTATCAAGAAAGGAGCAAACAACCCCATTAATAATTGGGCAAGAAACAGGAAGAGAACATTTTTCCAAGAAGACATTTGTATGGTTAACAAAAGCATGAAAAATTCTCATCATTCCTAATCCTCAGATAAATACAAATCAAAACCACTTTGAGATATTACCTATCCCAGTGAAAATAGCCCACATCACAAGGTCCCAAAGCTGCAATGTGGGTGTTGGTACAGAAAGAGGGGGACACTTACGTATTATTCATGGGATTGCAAAGTAATACCCTTTTTTTTTGAAAGGAAGTAGAAAAAATACTCAAAGAACTAATCATAGATCTTCCATTTGGTCCCTCAATACCTAAATGAAAAATAAAAAATCATTTTGCCAAAAGGACATTTGTATTTGAATGTTTATAGCAGCTCAATTTACAACCACAAAGAAGTGGAAGTAACCCAAGTGCCCAACAACCCATGAATGAATTAATAAACTATATTATATGCATACCATTCAATATTATTCAGCCATAAAAATGGTTGAGACATTGTATCTTTGTATTTACCTGGAAGGACTTAGAGTACATTCTCCTAAGTAAAGTTTATAAATGTCTTAACACAATAACTAAGAAAATGCCAGGAAGGCTATGTTAACTAGTGTGATGAAAATATATCAAGTGGTACATAAAACCAGTGTATGGTGCCCATGATTGCATTAATGTACACAGCTGTGATTTAATAATAAATAAATTTAAAAAAAAAGAATAGAAAATCAAGCATTCTGTGTACTCAACACTAAGTTCAAACTCGTAGATTAACAACTTCAGGCCCACAGAAGAGAAAAGCACAATTAAATTTAAGAAAGTCGTATAGGGGAGGGACTTTGGTAGGTTCCCAACCCACAGGTACAATGTACAGGCATATGGGACAGTTTCTGAGTGAAGAACTCAGCTATAACTCAGACTTTACCTTACAAACACAAACAGCGTAACATAATTGTATATACCCTCATATTAACCGCCACCACCTCCCAAAAATGTTACAATACCTGGAGATCAAGCATCACTCTAGTGTTCTTATACATTTTCCTTTGGTGTTTGGTCAGACTTCTAAAATCATTATCAACGTATTCATAATAAATTTTATATTGGGGATTCACTTTAGAATCCAAATTATCTGAGATAATATCTTAAAATAACTCTAAATATACTGATATGAACAGATTTAAAAAACAAGAATCTGAGATTTTGTTCTTATTACAAGTGATAGCTACATTCTCTCTAAATCATTAAAGTTACTCAATACATGGTATTTTCCAGAAGAAAATCTGTAATTAGATAATATGTCTTATGTGATTTTGGTCTACTTTAGAGTTGATGGGTAAAGAAGAAAAGCATAGTAAACATTATTAACATGGTTTATATTGTTTTAGGGCATCTGATTCTCTGACTGACTTAGATTTGACCCAGATAACCTTGTAGGAGAAACAAAGAGATGGATTTAGATAATTTCCAAAGCTCAATACGAATTTTAACAAGGGATCACAATTAATCATTAAAAATAAAAATCAGTCTCTTATCTTAATGCAAATTAATGCAGCTATAAAGGAAATCGGAAAATGTAGAACCGATAAAAGGAAACAGTCACAATACCTAAGAAATGAAAGAGATTGTGTGGAAATCAAGCAGGATATCATTGTGAAAGCACAATTCCTTAGAAAATTGATAGCTATCTTAGCTGGAGCATTGATTTTTATGCCCTGAGGACTTGAGCAGATTTGATTTAAATCTTAAAGGACAAAGCAACCTGAGCTGATATCTAGGGTAAATTTTGACTAATTTATCTTTTTAAACTGAAATTATCTCATTTATTTACTCCAAATTCTCCATAGAGATCAAATTGCAAAATTCTTAGATGTTCAATTTGATAATTTATAGAATGAACAAGTTTTAAAATGGAGAAGTATTGTAAAAATAGCAACAGATATGAGATTTCAATAGATAAATGATCATTTCAAGACATATTTATATTAAAAAGTCCTTTTGCTTCCATTCATAAATGTCCCAAAAGCATATTTCACCTTATTTCATTTTAGTGCAGGCCTCAAAAGAAGACTATGTTCCCTACTTCCCTAAAAGCTGCACAATAAAGATATAAAAAATTGAGGACATAAGCTAATTGAGTTACATTTTCTCTATTCCCCCCCCCCGGGGCTTAGAATAATTTTGAGTGATAAAAGCAAATAATACAGTTTCTTTTGTAAATACTGGATAATTTATTATAATTTCCTATGGAGTCCACAATCTTAATTTTAGGGGTTCCACACTCTTTATGAATTAAGAGACTTTTAAAACTCTAATAAGTAAATACCATGACTAATACAAATAAGACAAGAAAAAGAAGTAAAAAATATACAGATTTGGAAGAAAAAAATAAAATTGTATCTATTCAAAGGTGAGTGAACATTTATGTAGAAAATCCAAGGTTCAACCCCTAAAGTGTTAGAATTAATAAGGAATTTTAGAAAGGGTGCAGGATACAAGACTAATATACAAAAGTTAGTCACTTTCCTATATAGCAGCAATCAAGAAGTGAGATTTGAAATTCAAAACATGATACCATTTATGTTAGTGTTCCCCAAAAGAAAATAATTAGGTATAAATTTAACAAATATGAAGAAAGTCTATGTGAAGAAAATTATAAAATTCTATTGAAAAAAAAAAGCAAATAAGAACTAAATAAATGGAGAAATATTTTGTGCTTCAAAGATGGAAGTGGCATCACTCAGAGACTAGACAGAGTAGAAATGTTCAGGCCTGGTTTATTGAAAGGGAGAGGGACCCACCTGTGCAGGGAAAGATGTCATCTGCACCTGAGGCAGTAAGAGACTTCTTTATATGGTGCTGTGGGAGATGGGCAAATTCCACAACTGGCCTGCAGGGTTTTGGTAAGTTAGGGTCCTTTGATGCGAATTTCTTTAGGGGGTGGATCTACCTAGGTCTTTTGTGTTCATTGTCTTGTGAGGAGAGGAGATGGAGGAGGAGGGAGGGTTCTTGTGGGACTGAGGTAGGCCTCCCCACAGTACTCACTGATAGGAATAATCTGTATTGTCAAGTTGTCATTTTGTATTAATTTTACTTATAGATTCAATGAAACCCCAACAAAAATCCCAGCAAGTTATTTTGTGGATATTGACATATTCTAAAATTTAGGTAGAGGGCAGGTGCAGTGGCTCATACATCTAATCCTACAACTCTGGGAGGCTGAGATGGGAGTACTTGAAGTCAGAAATTTATGACTAGCCTAAACAAGAGTGAGACCCCTTATACACTAAAAATAGAAAAAAAAAAAAAAAAAAAAAACATAGCCAAGTATGGTAGTGCAGGCTGGTATTCCCAGCTACCTGGGAGGCTGAGGCAGGAGAATTGCTTTAGCCCAGGAGTTTAAGGTTGCTGAGAGATAAACAGACACCTTGACACTCTAGCTTGGGTGAAAAGAGAGCTTCTGTCTACACACACACACACACACACACACACACACCACACACACACACACACATAAATACATGTTTCTGGAGAATAATAGATCCAGAATAGCCAACACAACAGTGAAGGAGTAGAACAAAGTCTGAAGACTGATAATACCCATTTTCAAGACTTGCTGCAAAGCTATTGTGATCAAAATAGTACAGTAGTAGAGAAAGAACAGGCAAATAGACCCGTTGAAAAGGGACCAGAAAAATAGACCCACAGAAATATAGTTATTTTACTTTTAAAAAATAATTAAAATGTAATACAAGGAGGCAAGTTTTTTTGTTTGTTTGTTTGTTTATCTTTGGCCGGGGGCTGGGTTCAAACCCAACACCTTCGGGACATGGGGCCAGCACTCCACTCCTTGAGCCACAGGCACTGCCCAAAGCAAAAAGTTTTTTTAAACAAGTAGTTCTGCAACAACTATGTGTTCTCATGGAAAAAAAAAAAAAAAAAAAAAAAAAAAAAAGAAAAAGAATAATATACACGTTGACAACACCGATT